>BGPR01015698.1:7336-36173 GCA_013235015.1 Araneus ventricosus | reverse complement strand
GAGATAATTGGCGTTGCTTGTTAAGCGACGAAATTCAATTATAACTGCACGCAGAGGAAGAGAGGCAAATAAAAGCGAGCGAAATGACAGAGCCAATCAGCAGAGGCATCAGCATTCAACACAATTAACAAAATTGTTGACAGAATGCAACCATTTTGTTTATTTGCATTTGTGAGACAAATGAATGCGTTTATTGAAAGGCTTTAGCTTACCAAAGTAATTATTCGTCGGCTGAACTTCTTGGATTAAAATGGATGTGGCTCCAACAGGAATCAGCAATATATCATTGTAACCTTGAAAAGAAAAGAAAATTATTTAGCAGTCAGTAAATACACAATGATATTTTATGCATACTTTTCTCCTCTTGCTATGTTTAAAACGTTTAAATTAATGTTTCCAAAGGATTACACATTTATTATTCACTATTTATAATCGCGTTTGTGTTCATTGCAGTTTGGTCCTTAGCTCCTTATTATCGGGTTGAGTAAAAAGTTTTCCGCCAAGGGGAGGTACCTCCGCGCCAACAGCTGTCATTTCTGTGGTCGTTAGCCTTTCCACAAACGGATTTTTGCATTCGAAAGCTGAAAATTGGAACTACATGACTGTGTAATCTGTTTGTTACAAATTTATTATCTTGTGTGTCAAAAAAGTGTTTAAAATGGAGCTATCATGCCAACAGATCAGAACGATTATGTACTATGAGTTCCGTAACAAAATCAGTTCGAGTGAATGCCACCAAAAAATGTGTGAAAGTTTAGGCATCAATACTCTTTCTTATGATACAGTCAAAATTTGATTACGGAAGTTTAAAGCTGGAAATTTCGACATTGAAGATGAACCACGTTCTGGCCGCCCTATTGAAGTTGATTGTGAGCAGTTAAAGCAAATCATTGATCAAGACAGAAATGCTTCAACACGAACTATTGCGTTAGAGCTTCACGTTTGCCAAAAAACAATAGTTAACGCTCTGAAACGCATAAATCTAACGTTTAAGTTCAACCGCTGGGTGCCTCACGAATTGACTGCTGAAGACAAGCTCAAGAGAAAAGCAGCCTGTTTGACTCTGCTCAGAGATCAAAGGAAAGAGAAAATTCTGGAAGGAATTGTGACCTGTGATGACAAATGGGTGTACTACAACAATACAAGCCGTAAAGGAGGGTGGTCAGCACCTAGGGAATCAGCAGGCTCGCTTGCAAGACGAGCCCGAACAAGAAGGTCTTCTCTGTATCTGATGGGATTGTCGCGGAATTATCTATAAAGAATACCTGAAAAGCGGGCAGACTATCAACAGTGCAATATAGAGTAACATACTAATCAAACTTCGTGATGCCATTCGCGAAAAACGAAGAAACGAGTTCAGAAGGAAGGTGGTTCTCTTTCATCAAGATAACGTCCGGCCACATGTTAGTACGATGACCGGCTGGACGTTCTACAAGCTGGAGTAGGATTTGATGCAACATCCACCATACAGCCCAGACATGGCCCCTTCGGGTTTCTATCTGTTTTCACATCTGCACTGCATCTCGATGGCGCAATCCTCAATTCAAACCAGGAGGTCATAAATGAGGTCGATCTCTTTCTGGATTCGTGCACGCCACAGTTCTTCGCAGAAGGGATTGAAAATTTGTCAAAACGTTGGCAGACGATTGCGTATTTGATCGGAGATTACTATTCTCATTAGCTTTGCTGTTTTCATATGTATTTATCATTTTAAAATAAAAACATTTTTTGACAGAAAACTTTTTACTCAACCTGATATTTGAAATCGCAACATTCTGTTGACAGAAAAATGATAATTAATAATTAAGGAGTTTGAAAAATCACTTATTTTTTACTTTATATTTTATAATAGTAATTGCGACTATTGTAGCGTTGATGATAAATAATTGGATTGGATCGAATTTATTATAATAATTGCAGTTTATTTATCTTCAGAATTGTGTAATTAACTTTTTAATAATACACTTTAAATAAGGAAAAATGCAGCTAAAAAGTATGCTATCGTTTAAATCAAGGAAGCCGGTTGTCTCGATTTGGCCACTGGGTGCCCAGATTCAACCACCATTTTCTTTCCTCTTACCTCTTATTCTAAACTGTTTTCCTAAAATGATTATAGTGCGTTGTTGCTGAAGAAATTTCTTATCTGTGGATATAATAACATATTTCCCTACTTAATTTAGAACAGCGTAAGGGCCCTTTTGTCTTTAGTTAAAATAATACATTGATAATACCTGAATTTTAAAACTTCTTCTGTAACTGTAACCACGCAGCGCTTTCTTCCAAAAATGATATCAAATACCTTATTTACATCGTAACAACATTACTTCCCTATTTTACAGTATAAATATAATAAATATAATTGAGATTATAATACCTGTCCAATTTAGGCGCTGGTCCAAATTCGTCGTCTCTCCCCTATAAACGTGTATATATCGAATGAGTTAGAAGAGAAGAAACGAGTGCTGAATTTTCTTTGTGATCATGCTCATTGAATGCACAAGGATATAATAACGCGGAAAAATATATTCCCTTTCAAGTGTCGTTGAAATAATAAATAACCTCCGGCATCTAAAAGCATTCATATAACTGTACAGATTCAATACTCGGGAAACTATATTCCATTTCAAGTGACGTTGAAATAATAAATAACCCCCGACATCTGAAAGCATTCATATAACTGTACAGATCCAATACTCTGGAAACTAATGCGATAATGATAAATAAATCCCACTTGACATACCTATTTCGAAGCCGTCTTCGTCGAAAATCCCTTTGACAACTCTGCAGGAACTCCCGTCTCCTCCGCACACACCACACGCGTCCACTCCGGTGGCAGATCCCAGCACTTTGTCGCATCCGACTGCCTGTAGGACAAAAATTGCATTTAAATATTAAACATTGTTTCGACGAATTCGTCTAGAAGATGCTGAAAAAGTGTATTAGCTTATGCAAAATATTCACGAATTATGCAGAAATGTTACGAGTTTATAACATTTTGATGACAAAATATATTCGAAGTTTCTCGCAACTATGAAATTTTTTGATATCCTTGCTTTCCTATTATTATTTTGTGGAGATTAAATTAACATTTTTCTTTCATTGTTGAGAAAGAAATTTCTTTTACAGCCAGAGAAAATTAAAATTTAAATCAGTTATGAAAATATTTTTTATCCGAAAACGAGTTTAATGAAACAACTATTAACAGAAGAAAAGAAGATGCTGTCCATTAAATAATTGATTTAGAAGCATAGGTTTTAACTACTGTGATTCAAACAGTTTAGGTGAGTTTCAGTTTAGTAGTTAGTTTTATTTCAAACTATTTCTCTCAGAATTCTATTGTTATTGCAAATTGATGTCTGAAACCGGTTTTATATGACATGAAATGGACTGATTGTGAGAATTTGACAATAAGAATATTGTTTGACTGGTTAAAACCGGAAATAGTCACTTTAGCTTCAGATGAGAGCTTTTGTGTGTGAAAAATGAATCTTAATTTTTGCTCTCTGTGAGATGCAATTTGCTCTAGTATGTTTAAAATTGGATATTAATCCAAGGAAGCCAGCAAAAATAATTGATTTTAAAGATCACTTTTCGATGACAGTGAAAGATATCTCTTTGGCAGTTGGTTTGGAAATCAAGTGCATCAAGAATTCTTTGAATATTCAAAGAGTCTGCACCCTAGTCTCTAAAACGGAGAGATAAATGTGAAAGAAAATTAAAAATAACTTAATGAACCGATCAAATTCTAAGCAGAATAGTAAAATTAATCTAACAGAAACAAACACAGATCTTCAAAGAGATTTATTGGCTACAGGTTTTGACGTTAGGGATTCAACCACACTCTGTAGACTTCTGATAGCCAACCGGAAGGCAAGAAAACCAACGAAAAAAACAATGTTTGACTGATGAAATGTAAATAAAAATTTTCGCAAGGGCCAGAAAAAAATTCGCATCGAGATGCTATAGCTAACATTTAATATTTTTAAAACGAAATGAGCGTTTTTTTTGTAAAATGTCTAAATTTTACGAAAATATATGATGCAATGCTTGGCAATTGAGTAAGAAAAGGAAATCAGAGAAACGCACTATGACAGATATGAAACAATCGCCTGGCTTTTCCGGATTTTTACTCCGCAGAATGAATAATATTAAGATGCAGTGGTTAAAAAACATCCTCAAAAATAATTTGCCAAGAAACCATTCTTCGACTTTTAATGCTAAATGAGTGATGAAAACAATCTCCTTGTAGTGGAACGTCATTGAATACAAATCTTTTTGAAGTGACACATTAATCTGGCAGCGTGAAACTTTAATTTTTACTTTGATGTAATTTCACTTTTCTATTTTTTTATAGTTTTGCTTTACGTGTCGCTTTTATCCCTGTACTTGCCCTGCATTATATATATATATTTCATAGTTGTACTTTATCCCTCCTATATATCTTCTCTTTAAGAACATAAAATTCTCCTTCATCCATTCAAAACTGTAAGGATCCATACGGCTCAACAAAAGTTGTTGCAGATAGTGTAATGTAATGTACTACATACAAAAATTGAAAAAAAATTTAAAATATTTTATTGGTTTACTCGTTTTATTATGACAATACGGACATAAGCATATGACTGAAATTTTGTTTTAAAAGTTTCGATGAAATAATCAAACAAATGCTTGCACGCTTTTGCCACGAGGTTTGTTCAATAAGTCCTTGCCAAAAGTAAGAAAACATAATTTTTTTCGAGATAAACGAAATTTATTTTTCAACATTGTCCTCTTTGAGGTGTGTACACTGAGACCCAAGAAGCCCCAGTTTTTTAGTCCGCGAATGTTGTACGATTGTCCAACCCTTAAAAGTAGACAATTGTTTCAGCAATCACTTAAGCTTCCGATGAAAATTTCTTTCCTGCCAGACATTTTTCATGTGTGGGGGGGGGAGACAGGTAGTAATTCGAAAGTGCCAAAACAGGCCTGTTCGTAAGTTGTGTAGTCCTTCGCTCCAGACTACAGAAGTATAAGATGGTGCATTATCGTGATGAAAAGGAACAATCGTTTTCGCTAAGAGAGGTCGTTTATTTATTTTTTCATTTATTTTATTACTTAAATTGCAAAGATGCGCAATACAGCCCAGTAATTTTTCTCCCTTTCCCAAAAAGTCGAAAAAGATTATACCACGAGCATCTCAAAAATACTTTGATAACCTATTCAACTGAAGGAACGGTTTTCACTTTTTCTGGCCCGGAGGCAAAATCGTCACTTACAATTCATTGCTTTGATTACTACTTTGTCTCAGGCTGATGGTGATAAATATAAACTTCATACCATGCTACAAAAGAATGCAAAAATTGCTTCTTAATTCCGTTGAAACAGCTTTCAACTTTCCTGGCAACACATCTTTGACCAAGAGACAGCAATGGAAGCCCCCATCTTGCTGAAGGTTTCCTCATGTATAAAACTTCATGCAAAATAGGAGGTCAGAGGTCATTTCAGATGCCCATAGTCATAGGAATTTCACAAACCCTCACTTTTGTGTCATAAATCGCTGATAATCAATTATTTCTTCAGAAGTAACCTCAACAGGGCTTCTTGGGGGTTGAGCATCACATGTGCTCATATGGCCAATTCGAAAGTTACCAAACCAATTAGCTGTTCTAACCGAAGGCGCAGACCCTCCCCATAAGGTTTATCAAGCTTAGATTTAAATTCCGGGCCCTTTTCTCTTTCAAAAATAACATTTCCCCGCTGCGCAAAATCAGTCTTTCAGATATCATGAGGCACGGGGGCCTAGTGGTAAAGTCTCGGCTTCGGCGATGAACGGCTCTAGATTTGAAACCCGATTCCACTGAAGATCCGACGTGCATGTGGACCTGTTGCACTTTAAATCATACATACTGGGGCAAACGTCCATCCGCTGGTGTGGTGCGGACATTTGGAGAGGGGGGTTCCAGCTCAGGTGTAGTCCTTGTTATCTGAGCACGGTTGAAAATTACGAGGTTTGTTCCAAAATAGCCCTCGTGTTGTTTCAAAACGGGGCGTTAATATATGTAAACTAAATTTCAGATATAATGATACTTATTCAGTTCAAATAAGTGTCAAACACATCCTATCAGATATATCTAAATGAAACTTTGTGTGATATTTTTAAAGAGTAACTGGCAACTAAAAATAAACTCGAAACGGCTGACTGATGCCACATCTTAGGTTTGCACGAACTTAAAGAAAAACCCTCGTAGATTAGCATGGCTGTTATTTCTTACATTAACAAAACTTGAGATTTGATTAATTTGCAATCTTCATACAAAGAAAGCGAATAGGGGACGAATAGTAGTAGTAGTGTCATTGACAAAGTTTTCACTCTGGAAAAGTGTTTCTTACCATGCATTGTCCATCCACGCACACGTCGAGGGACCCGTCGTCCCGGCATCGAGTCCCGTCGATCACCCTTCTGTCCAGCCGGGCATAGAAGTTGCCTCCCTTCGGCATGCAGTTCAGCTCGCACGGAGTTTGGGCTAAGGGAAAATGAAAGCTTAATTTAGTCGCATTTTCATATTGGAAAGCAACAACATTATCAAATTTTTCATAGCAAAATAATCTATTTTTAGCTCAGGAAAAAAGAAGGATCTTTTAAGAGGGATCAATTAGATTTTGTTTGTAATGCATTCCTGACAAAATGTGACTTTTTAGAAATTGTGTAGTTCTGGTGTAAATCCTCGGAAAAAGATTTATGAAGTTTGAGCAAATATTGGCAACCAGAATCAGTGAACGGATTTTCAAAAACCATCTGTATGCAATTAATTATCAATGATGAACTAACAGGAATTTCTAGTTCTATATTTCTAAAAGCGAAGTGTGTAAAATGAGTTACACAAAATTAGATTCCAGTACGTTGCGCAAGAAGTAATGTAAAAATGAGTTTCAAAAAATGAATCATTAATGTTGACTGTAATTTTTTGTGATAAGATATCCAAATGTCAATTTTAGTTTTTTTACATTGCATAATAGCGCCTATTTTGAAGCTGGTGCTCTAAGGTTTAGTTACATGTAGAAAGATTGAAAAAATTAGTTTAAAGTTAATAACATGCATAAATATGTCTGTAATTTAATAAAATGAATAGTGTATGGTATAAAGAGAGCAAGTATTAAAGGTAAGTGTGCACATATATATAAAATGTCTCAAAACTATATTTTTTTCAGATTTTCGTGTCTTCATGCGTCTTTATTTTTTAGTAAAACTTATGAAATTTCTAGAACGGTATCCTGATAGATACTAAAATAAATATCTGTATCCATTTTATGTTTTGACTTCATTTAGATAGTTAAGTCAGTTTTAATTTATTATTGTTGTGAATAGTCATTTATATTAATTTAGAAAAAACGCGCCTGAAAATTCTAACGCGTCAAATCAAAACATTCCATTTAAACATTTTTTTCTCTTCAAAATTTACCTTTAAATAAATAGCATGTATAAATATGTCTATACTTTAATAAAATGAATAGTGTATGGTATAAAGAGAGCAAGTATGAAAGGCAAGTGTATACATATATTTAAAATGTCTTTTTCTCAAAACTGTATTTTTTCAGATTTACGCATCTTTAAAATGTTCCATGCGGCTTAATTTTTTAGTAAATCTTCTGAAATTTTTAGTACGGTATCCTGATAGGTACTAAAATAAATCTTAATATCTATTTTATGTTTCGACTTCATTTAGATAGTTAAAAGTCGCTTTATTTTGAAAAAATGTAAAATTTTGATGAAAATTAAGTAAACAAAAGCAAAAATATTTCCTATAAATTAACTATTCAATGAAATAGCAAAATAATAAAAAATTGGCACGCATGGAACGTTTTAAAAAAATTAATTTTTAAATTTAAAAAAGAGTTATTGAGTTCAATTTTTTTTTAAAAAAATATATTCCATATAGTAATATTTCAATTGATATGTGCACAAAATTTCAGAACTCTAAGTCAATAATTAAGAAAAAAGATATATATTGTCCAAGGGGACGGTGGACCTTGAAATTGACAAAAAACGACCAAAATATAGAATTTTTTTGTTATATTGACATGTTGCTTACTTTAATGAACCATATGCACAAAACCGCATGTCTCTAAATTAATTTATTAAAAAGTTATAGGCATTTAAAAAGAATTAAAGGGACCCAAATATGTAAACAAACATGTCAACGAAGAGAAAACACGATTTGTCTTACATTTTAATTTAACAGCAGTTAACAGTTACAGTTAAAATCCACGAAAGCTAAAACGTAAAAATATTAATTCTAAATTTTAACTGTAACTGTTAACTGCTCTTTGCCGCGTTTTGTTTACACTTCTACCTCGTGTTTAACGAGTTGCCGTGTTATTTTTTGCTATCATCATTTGTGATATCTGCCTACTTCCTGTTATCCCCTGAAGTGATTTTTTTTGCTGAAAAGCCCTGGTAAGTAATATTTTATAGTTTGTATACATTATTTACATAATGGATATTGTTAGTCGACGATATCGTAAATTGAAAGGCAGGCCATCAAAACGAAAGCGTTTGTGTGCTTCTAACATAAGCAAGAGATAGGAAAAAGATAAAGTAGAGAATTCAGATATTTCAGGCGTGTGATGAAAAATGTGTAAGGAATGAAGGTGGGGAAAAGAAAAATTCTTTAAATGTAAGTGCCACAAAATTTTAAGTGTTTCCTTCTACCTCTGCTTCAACAAGCAATGCCATTGAAAAAATTTTTTATGTCATTATGGATAACAGTATGTGGTCTTCCCTTCTGTCTAACACAAAATGTGATGAATGCAATATGTGTTCTTGGATGTTACATCTAATGGCACTTATGACTTTTCATCAAAAATAGAACTAAAATGTAAAAGCTGTGAGAAAGTATTTAACTCCATATTTTCCAGCCCTCGTGATAATATCGATAAATGCTTTGAAGCAAATAAAAAGTTTGTTGAACCTTTTTTGAAAATTGGGAAAGGCCACGCAGCATTGGAAGTTTTTTCAATGGCTATTAGCATTCATGCAATGGATAAAAATATTTTCAAAATGTTTATACAAATTGTATGAGGAGAAGCAGAATTATAAAGATGACATTCTTCAAGTGGCTCGTAAAATTATTCGCCAAAATCAGAATGAGTTAGCATCACCATCTGACCAAAATAATAAAATTATTGATATCACACTCTCTTATGATGGCACATGGCAAAAACGTGGACATACGTCACTTTATGGTATTGGTATAGTTGTTGATATTTTGGCTGGTCTCATCATTGATTACGAGATAATTTCGAAATATTGTCCTGAATGCACTACTGCAAAAAAAGATCTCGGAGAACACAGTGCTGATTTCTCCATATGGTACAAAGCCCACAAGACAGAATGCAGCGAAACCTATGTGGGATCATCAAATGCGATGGAAGTTAAAGCTGCGGAAATTTTATGGACGAGATCGGTTGAAAACTGTGGTATGCGATACATGAATGTTCTGTCAGATGGTGATTCTAAGACATGACAACATTTATTAGAGTTAGATGTCTTTCTAAAGAAGAATGTCTGAACCAAGTGGCAAAGAGACTTGGGACAGGACTTCGCAATAAAGTCAAAGAGTGGCGAAGTAAAGGTGTCACAATTGGTGGTCGAAAAGACGGAAGCTTGAAAGAAAGCACTATTTTAAAACTTACGAATTTTTATAGAAAAGCTATAAAAGACAATGTCCCTGATGTCCAAAAGATGAAAACTGCAATATTTGCTTCATTGTTCCACACTTCATCGACAGACAAAGCACCTAAGCATAATAAATGCCCAACAGGCGTGACATCATGGTGCTTTTATCAGAGGGCATTGGCTAACAATGAAAAGCCAAAGTCTCATTCGCCAATGAAGGCAAAGTTGCCAGCGCAAGTTCTTCAAAAAATACTGCCTGTGTATCAAAGGCTTGCAAACAACGAGCTGTTGGCAAGATGCGTCTCGGGAAAAACCCAGAATGTAAATGAGAGCATTCATAGTGTTATTTGGAACAATTGCCCAAAAGAAACTTTTGTTTCTAAAAAGCGGCTCGAATTGGCAGTAATTTCTGCCATAGGTGAGTTCAATTTTGGCTGCTTGAATAACCTTAGCGTAGAACAGAATGAATTGAACTCAGAATCTGGTGACATTGCTCAAAGACGTGATAAACGCCGCATAGCCCAAAGTGAAAGTAGGGGTACTGAGAAGTGGAAAAGAAAAAGAATTTCGAAGAAGCTATCTAAATCTGTTAATAATACAAAAATCTTTGAAAAGGGTAAACGTATGGTTCTGGCAAATTTTAATTAATTTTTGTTGTGAATAAATAGCTATTTATATTAATTTAGAAAATACATGTACCTGAAGATTTTAACTCTTCAAATGCTTTGTCGATGAACTGTGGAACAATGAATTCACAGAAATCATTAAATATATTTTTTCCTCTTCAAAATTTACTTTAAGGTAACTTATAATAGACTAAACAGTCTCTGGCTTAAAATAAATAATTAAACTGAACACTAGGGTATTTTAAATGAAAAGGAAGAAATAAATTGTAAATAAATTGGTTTCAACATCTGAAGGTAACCTTCCCTTGTAATTGTATGGATTTTATTAGGTGTTGATTAAACTAAATAGGGGATGGTAGGGCAGTATCTGACACCGTAGCTTCTCCTATATAATAAAATATTTTATCTGCTCAATTGGACCATATTATATTCCACACAAAACTTTAATGTTCTATGAAAGCGCATTTTAACACGCGTTTTTCTAAGATAAAAAATATCAATATTTTTTTACACTTTTTTATAGTCATTACATTTTTATCAATTTTACTTGTGACGGCTGTATCGGACATGAAAAATATATACAAGAAGAGAATTACTTTTGGATTCACGGACAACTTTTTATTATTAGACAGAGTTATTTTTGAGCAATTTCTAAAAGTACAAGTTACAGATACTGAAACTAGGTTAATATAGGATAAGAAAGAGGTATATAAATGAGAAAAATTAAAAAGTTATCAGTTTTTGAAACCTTAACAATTTGTTTTAAAGACAAATGCATTCTGTGTTCACAATTTTTTGTAAAATAAACATCACATTCATAAACAGGTTGTTTCCTTCAAGATCGGCTCAATTTTCGTGAGACCAGCCTCCACAAATCCGACACTGAATCCATTCTTCTTCAAAGGTTTCAGCACAGATGATGCAGAGAGCCTCTTCGCCTCCTCTTCTCTTTTCTTCTTCAGATTTTAGTTCCATTTTTGCTTTCATTTTCAATTCTTTTTTGGATATTCGAGATGTAATCAGTTTTGATCTTTTTACTTGAACTGATTTTTTTTACCTTTTTCTCTCTTTATTTAGATACAGATATTTCTCATAGATATTTGGTGCGCAAACCGTGGGTCGCGGCCCCTAGATGGGTTGCGAGAAAGTTTTACTCAAAGTAAGGGGGTAGGAAATGAAAACAGTTAACGCATCTCTGATTTAGAAGATTTTCAGTAGATTTCCCTTAGCTTCATATAGATTCTCTCTTTTTCTCCTTTCTTCCTTTCAAATTCGGCATTGCATGGTGTACAGGTTGTGTCCGATACTACCCGAAACATCATGGAACAAAACATCGTTTACAACATACAACTTTAGAGACAATAAATGTCGTTTTCAACAATGAACAAACTTATAGTCACTTTCAGCCAAACTATGACAACCTAAAGTTATCCTCATTCACTCAAAAAACTGGTGAAGAAACTAAATTATCTCTCACGTGTCAACAACACTGCCGTTTGACTAATATGGTGGTAAGTGAACTTTCAACCTTCACCCAACACGAGGGTGTCTTGACAGGTCCCGCCTCCTACAGCAATTGTAAAAAATAACTCATGTCCGAAACTACCCGACCTTACCCTACTTGTGAAATTCATCAGACAGCTATTTAACCTAATTACCAAGTTTTACTGTTTTAATATTTTATAGGTAAACAGCAAGAAATCTTACTTATTATTCTTTAAATCAGATCAAAAGAATGATGAGATGATAGAGTGAGGTACTTCTCTGGTATCAATTTTTACTCTTCATAAGCTGTCAGGTGATTGGATCCAAAAGCTTACAATCACTAAGATATAATTTTTTTTTATCTAATTTTATTAAAGGAAGAAGACTGCCTCTTTATCTAAATTTTCATTTTAAGATATGTTTCTTACTGTGAAGGAAGATTTAAAGTACAAATAAATTATTCAGTAAATGTTAACGAGTAAATTATTACATACATAAAATTTCTAAATACAATGACCGAAGGCAACTACTCGAACAACCCTCCCCCTTTCCAGCAGGACTCCTATTTCCCAACTTACATGTTTGTTACGAATGACCAGTGCAGTGTGCACTTGTCCCGTGAGAAGCTGTAAGCAAACAGAGAGGGAAAACTTTTGAAGGAGAAGTTCGTTTTCCTTAGAAAGAAGAATAAAGAAATCAAAGAGTACAAAATGTAGAGAAGAAAACTGTTACAAGGGACCAGGTGTTTGGGTACTTTGGTGAATTTATGCCCGTCACATCTGAAGGAGAGGCAACAGCTTCTGAAGGAGAAGCTCGCTTGCCTTAGAAAGAAGAAAAAAGAAATCAAAGAGTACAAAATGTAGAGAAGAAAACTGTTACAAGGGACCAGGTGTTTGGGATTTTTGGCTAATTTATGCCCGTCACATCTGAAAGACAGGCAACAGCTTCTGAAGGAGAAGCTCGCTTGCCTTAGAGAGAGGAATAAAGACAGCAAAAAGAACAAAATGTAGAGAAGAGAAATTTTACAAGGGATCGGGTGATTTGGGTACCTCGGAGACTTGGGTATCTAGATCTTGACGCCAGTCATATCGGAAGAAGATGCGTCCCTGAAAGCAGAAATACTTTGAAGATATCACTAGCAAATTTGTACCGCTTGTTATTTCCTCATAAACTCACCTGCGTGATATGGTATCCAGTTGTAATATTTTCCTTTGTACTGCACTGGAGTAAACCTTTGGCACTGCTGTGCTCTAAAGTCCTTGGAACTTGGTGGACAGTCCTGTGTCGAATGAAAAATCTGTTTTATTAAATCAACGGCATATATACGTTATTATTGAAAGAAAAATATCCGGTTAGTATGAATAATTGAAGCTTGTTATTAATACTATTCGCATTTATTTTTAATAATAACTGATTAATAGCATTGACAGCAATATATGTAATTAAAATATTGATATCTATGAATTAAGAGTATAGAAATCTTAAGAATATTTTGACGAGGCTTTCTGAAAAAATGCAAATAGCTTATTTTATATCGAATGATCGAAATTGATTCATTATGTGTTAAGATTAAGAAACTTACATCGACATTACAGGAAAAATATCTTCTTGATGCACCTACACAACTATGTCTTCCGTCAGCCCTAAAGAAGAGGAATAAAAGTTAGACATCATTAGTCAGTATATTGCATCCATGTTTTGGGAAACGTATGAACTTATAAATCGTTCTACATCTATGTATTTTCTGAAACCTTGGCAAAACAGCGTTAGTTCCTAGAAAGAGTAAATAAACAGGGCTTTGTGTTTAGACTAACTGGATCAGGACAGTAGATAAAATAAAAGCGAAAAGCAAAAATATTTGTGCCATGTATCAAGCATCTTAAGACTTAAAACATCACTTGTATAGTCATACATAACATCACGATAAATATAATATCAATATACATTGCTTCTTTTTTCAAAAAATCGAGCATTGTGTACATTATTGGCTGTTCTCTTTATACTTTTAGTGGGAATATCATGGGGCGGTGTTCTGTCCCAACCAACAAACCTGTAGCAACAAATTGCGTCAAATACCCCTAATCTGTCCTTCTCCTGTTTTTATATGATCATGCCTATCTGAACGAAATCTATGGCTTAATAAATTGGGAAAATAAGCTCTATGAAACAGCCCTTAAATATTTTATTTTTTTAAATGTTTTAATTCTAGTCTGTTCTTTTTCAATTCCTACTATTAGTTCACACTCTCCCTATATATATTTATTTATATATCTTGTTCAAATTTTCAATCGTTAATAAAATACTTTTTATTCATCCACTCAAGTTCAAATACATTTTTTAAAACTTGTAGTGGATGACACTTGATGTTAATACAGTTTTTTCAAATATTAATTCATTAATTAAATTTAATTAATTAATTTCAGTTTTATATGGGAGAAAAAATTTCTAAAATAAAATTTTTCTTTGTTGACCTAAGAAGGAAATGACTTTAAATTTTTTTTTATATTACTTGCTATATATAACTTCGAGTTACAAATGATTTTACAATTTCTAATTTCCTTATCACTTACTACGGACGAGTTTTCTCGTTTGTTTACTTTGACTTCATGGACCGTTTTCCGGTAACTCTCTAATTTAAGGAATCGCCAAATCCATTTGTATACTGTACGAAGCGCCAAGCTCGAATTAGTTCTTTCTTTAGTACACAAAGCGTTGAATTCTGCTTTCATTGAGTTCTTGTAATCCTTTTCATTTAAATTGGTTTAAAAAAACTTGGTACAAAACCGCAAAATTCCAAATGGAAGTATTGCAATTAGCAAAATCGCATGATTAAAAATTTAACCGCCAAACAAGCCTTAGAAGTCGCCAGAAAGACCGATAGTGAACAATTATAGCAG
The DNA here is from genome assembly GCA_013235015.1 of Araneus ventricosus. Taxonomy (NCBI): domain Eukaryota; kingdom Metazoa; phylum Arthropoda; class Arachnida; order Araneae; family Araneidae; genus Araneus; species Araneus ventricosus. The sequence goes on along the minus strand of BGPR01015698.1, from coordinate 21,510 downwards.
CCTTTTCACAAAAATACCCTCTAATTTTAAGTAAACATTGATAGCTGTAGCAATAGGAAGATGAAATTTAATATTTTCAAATTATCCTTAAGCCATAGCATTAGAAAATTAGATTTTAAACATTAATTAACTGAAATTTTTCTACACATGCGTTTATCACTATATAAGTAAAATGCGTTTGTAGGAAACTGAATGCAACCCAACTAAGCATCTCACTCCACCAGCGTTTACTCCTGTACTTTTATAAAGGTTAATTTTATAAAGATGTCGGAAAACCGGCTACGGCCCAACCCCTCCCGAAGGTGCTTTTACCGGCAGAGGGAACTCAACCCCACAGTTATTGTAACCACGTCCAGGAGCAAAAACCCGCTTAATTATCCGGCAGCTTCACATCCACGTACACGTGGTTCCCCCAGCTGCGATCCATCACATCCTGCATATGTGCTCGTACACGACTGCAGGGGTGGATGAGTCGTAAATTTTGTGATTTGTCACATGCATGAGTTCGAAAGAGTCGATGTTAGGGATGAAAATCACTTTTGAGCCCATCATTTCTAAGCAATTGCAGCTATTGAAAAACTTTCAATGGAAAAGTTGTTCTTTATGTTCAGGTGATAATTCATCTAATTTGAATTATCTTTATATCTTCAATCGTAAGGGATTTCGTTCTCTCCTTCTTCAATCTGGATGGCACATCTACAAAATCGACGGAGATCCACCCCCCCTGCAACATACCCTTCGCCAGATTGAATCCAATTAAAATTACTCCAGTTATCGTGTTCACTAGATAACATGGGCAAAGCGTTTGGAAGAAAACTTCCAACTGAGGGGTGAAGAAGATAAGCAGAAATTTCACAATGTTGTGTCATGAGAACTATCGCATTAAGTAGTATTCTTATAAAGATTCTATAAACAGGGTGCTTATTTAAGTCCCTTACACACACACACTCTTAATATCTGAACGAATGCAGCTTATAGTCATAAAAGTGGTATCTAGGTATAGTAAAGTGGTTATGCGCTAAGTCATAAGACCCCTTTCAGCGGCACCTGACGGCAAACCGTGGAATCAGCGTTCCTATCTTGAAAACGGAATAATATAGGGAAAGAAAGTCAACTACAAAGCTGTAGAACATCATTGATTTAATAAGAAAAGACACCTTGTGAACATCAATGCTAAGAACAGAACGCTTAAAACTTGATTTATTTGTTCGCGATTTTCGACACTGATATATGACGAAACATGTTAGAAAGAGAAAACAGCGTCGAATTATTACACGACAACTTTTTATTCGGAGTTAAAACTGCTCTTCGTCAGCTATAATACACATTTGGACCTTTGTTTGGATTTCACGTTATACACTTCTTAGTATATTAGATGCCACAGACATCAGTAATATGTCGTCGAATGTTCTGCAGTATAGGTAGAGAGGTTGCAACCACCTGTTGTTTGAGGTTCCTCGCAGGAAAAGTCCATTCTCGTCATTTTTGTCTGATTCACACATTTGTTCCTTTCTTCCACGTTTTATAACGTCATAATTTCGGAACGACAAACAAATATGCTTTTTAAGTGTTCTTTTCTTAGTACTAATGTCCATAAGATGACTCTGTACTAAATTGATGACGCTCTTCAACTTTGTAATCTTTTATTCCTTATATCGTTCCGTTTTCAAGATAGGAACGCTTATTTCTTAGTTTGTCTGTAAGTGATGCTGTAAGAGGTCTCTTGTCATACAGCATAACCACATAGACACCACTTTTTTGTCTATAGCTGCTGTTGTTCTGAAATTGAGGGAGGTGTAAGAGACATTAGTGGACAACCTTTATATTATTGTACTAGCTGGTATTCCGGGCGTTGCTCGGGATAAAAATATTTTCAAGTCTAGTACTTATAACACATTAAACTTAATTAAACAGTTTTTCGCAGCAACGCCTTTCTTTGATTTTCGTCGAACACTACCGTGTTGTCTGACATCCTCAGTCACGGCAGCGAAACTCCTCTTATCTTTTTCTCTCCGAATTTTTAGCCACCTGGCCACGAATATAGCCGTCCTCGGTACGCATTTTCTTTCCACATCATTGATTGCTACGGCGACAATAGAAGCTCTTTCTTATCTTGATTCCTACTGCCTTTCTCCGGAGTGCAATTCTCTTATTTTTAGTGTTTGTGTGACTGATCAGAAAAACACCTACATAGTGATAATGTCCCGTCACCAACTTCACGACTCTTTCTTCTACCCTTTAATTTGGCTTCCTATCATTAATTCTGAATTGCCCTAAATCTAACACCAAATTGTATGAGTTATCACTTGAGAAAATTCAAGTTTGGTCAACTGTGCTCTTGGGCCTAGCCAAAATTTGAATAAAAACTTGCCTTCCGTGTAATATACAAAAATTTAAAAACATTTTCAATTTTTAATTTTAAAATGAAAGGAAAGCGTGAGATTAAATGCTTGAAGAAAGAATGAAAATCATTTCTGTCTACCTCACAAACACACAAAAAAAACCCCCTGAAATGAAATATCTGTTGTCACGAAATACAAAAAATATTACTTTGAAGCAGGTGCAATAAAATATTTCAGCAATGTAATGAATACAAAAGTGAAAATTCTGCTTTGAAGTGAATTTCCCTAGAAAATAATTTATACTATCAACAAGCGTAGCAATTGCGAAAGCGCGCGAATAAAAGATTTACTGAAATAATGATATTGGTTTGAATTTTATTTCCAACAATAAAAACATTGTTACAAATCATGTTTGAAAACATTTTGAAAATTAATTAAAATTGAGCAAAATGCCGCATGGAAATGAGATGGGTGTCATTGAGAAGCTAATTTTTTTAACTTTACGATTATGCTAAAATAGTTTTTATGAGATAATATCCTCCGAAGTTGTTGAAAAAAAACGTATAAATTTAAGGTAATTTTTAATTAAATTTTGAAAAATTCTTTCTTAGTGAGCACCTACTACCCAGAAAGCAACCACCTGCCAAATTTCAAGTTTCTAGTCCCAGTGGTTTGGGAGATTCGGTGATGAATCAGTGAGTCTCCTTTTATATATATAGATATACCTAAAAATAGTTGAAACGAAAGCGTACCTCACATCCAGGCATATTCTGTCTTGATAAGCTATCCCGCCACCACAAGACCTTGAGCAGTGACTGCTTTCGGCCCATGGACCCCAGGGCCCGAATTCGGGCTCCCTCCGGCTTTGTTGAATGCCGACAGTCCTGTTAGGGTAAGTCGCTCCTGCTTGAAGATTTGTTTGGTACACTTGTCGGCGATGTCTCACAAGTGGTTGGCTTTTTAAAAGTGGCTAAAAAAAATTCAAAGCTTGTGAATGTGTTACACTGAAACTTGATTAATTCGAGTCCGAGGGAATCGTAATAAAAATCTATTTATCCAAAAATTCGCGAATAAAACTGAATCTAGAAATCAATACAAAAGGGGAAAATGTTGGTTTTAATAAATAGTTTTTAAAAATAAAAGTAAATTAGTTTTAGTGAAATAGTAAAAGTTTTAAAAATTTAAATAATTGTAATATATTAGCTTTAATAAAGTTAATACAAAAAGTTTTTATAAACAAACTTTCAGTAGGATACTAAAAAATATTTTTTTATTTTAATTATTTTTTCCTTCTTAGCGTTTACTTTATAATTAATTATTATAAATATTATGAAATATAAAAATCAATTTTTTCTGAAATTCAGTAACAGATGCCGCTCGCATGAAAAGATTAAATTAATTTATCGACTAATCCAGCGATTCTTAACATGTGGGGCGCGCCCCCTAGCGTGATAACACTAAATGAGGGGAGAGAGCATATCGAAAAGAAAATATTATTAAAAAAATTGATTAATTTATTGAAAGAGGTTTGAAAGATTTGTAATTAAGGTTGAAGTGTAGCTTAAGCGTCAAAATACCAAACATAAAATATTATTGTATACAATGTTTTTATATGAGAGGTGGGGGGGGGGGCCCGAAGAAAATTTTGATTGAAAATTGGGTCGCAAATACTAAAAGGTTGAGAAACACCGAACAAGTCGGTAATTCAATTCTAAAAATTTCAAAATATTGTATTGTTGTCGATAACACACAAGTGTACAAAATTTCAAAACTTAAGCACAGCAGAAAGTGAGTGAAAAAATAGATTACAAAAATTCTTCTTTGCTTGCAAACCTGAAATAAATCAAGTTAAATAAAAGTGGTAATAAATAAAATCACATTAAAGATTTTTTTTAACAGTTTTGGTAACAAAGTAATAGTTCTTTTTTAATAAATTAGTTGATAATAATTGTAATTAAATATCTAATAATTTAAAAAAATTCAATGAAAAAGCCCATAATTTTAATAAAGAAACAGTATGCAGAATATTTAATATAAAATTTGCATAATAAAACTTATTATTATTATTATTATATAGCAATATTATTATTAACTTAATATTATTATTTAACAAAGTAAGTCACGTCTAATTTGTTCAGTTTTGCAAAAGGTGAGAAATTTTTAATAACTTCATTAATTGAATGCATTGCACAGCAGTCCTCGAGTGAATTAGAAACCTTAAAAAAATTTTACTTGCGATCACTAAGGACAAAAAGAACAACCAATTTTTTAGAATTCGAGTCTCTCTTTCCTTCTTTTTTGCATTTCATAAAATCAAAAATCGTTTGCTTTTTATTAGCAAGCAACATATTTTATCAAAATGTTATTTTTTATTCATAACTGAGTTGTGTGAAACTTTTCATAATGTTATATCGTGAATTTTGTCGAAGAATTAAAGGGAAATCATTTATGAATGACTTTTTTCCTAATATTTTTATGTCTGCTCATGATATTTTTTAAACTCAAAAAGCTTTTAAATTTATTTACAATAACAATTTCAAAAGAAAAAAAAACTACATTATTCTGCACTATGAGGAAACAATAAATCATCTTAGGTTTGAATATAAAATCGCAATCTATTGTAATTTTCAAACATTTTTCCATTAAACCAATTTTTAAGTGAAAACAAGTATTATATTTAATAATTAATATTGTAAACTAAGAAAATCTTTAGAAAAAATTTCTTTTAGAACTTAAACGAAAAAATATGTAATTCTTTTCGATTAAACATTCTACACGCATACTTAAGATTTTCCTTGTAGAATTTCAGACAATAGTTTTTCAAATATCGAATTATTAACATTTCTTAGACAAAAAAATTTAAAATTATCATTATTTGATATGGAATTTTCAAACCGAAAAATGACTGACACGAAATCTCTAAAAACTCAAAAATAATCCCCACGATTTGTTTAGGGAAAATTCTAAGTAAATAGTCAAATTATCTCCCAAACTGTGTTTTTTCTAATATATTTTCAATTACCTTGCTAAATCTGGAGTTAAAACTCGAAAATCTTGTGAATCAAAGGAAACTTACGATTGCGGTTGCAGTGTGTAAACTCAACTGGAAGGTAATCAAGACACAGATTAGTGACAGAAACCTGAAAAGTAAAACAATTTTTTTCGTAAATACACATGACACTAAATAAAGCAAGCACAAATTTAAAAAAAAAGATTGATTTTTGGAGAGAATAGATTTTAAATCGATACTTTTTTTCAGATTATTTTTCTTTACCTTTCCCTCCATACCACTCAGATTGGATAACTTTCATTTTTTTAGCTGAAGCTTGATAGAAAAATAATTGGAAGAGAGTTAATTTTTTTATTTCGTTGCTTACTTCATCTTAATGAGGGCCGTAGTTGCCTTATGGTAAGATCTCGGCTCAGGGGCGGAAAGTTCCAGGTTCGAAACCCGATTCCACAGAAGATCCGCCGTGTACGTGGTCCTGGGGAAAGTTAAATCATTAGCGTGCCTTAAAGTTAATAATTTAACGTTAATGCACTTTCAAGGATCGAACATCATTCCACCTGGGTGAAGGATCTAACGTTAAAGCACTTTAAAAGGGTTAAACATCATTCAGCCGGTGTGAATGATTTAACGTATAAGGGTCAAACATCATTCCGGCGGTGTGAATGATTTAACGTTAAAGCACTTTAAAGGGTCAAACATCATTCCGGCGGTGTGAATGATTTAACGTATAAGGGTGAAACATCATTCCGGCGGTGTGAATGATTTAACGTTAAAGCACTTTAAAGGGTGAAACATCATTCCGGCGGTGTGAACGCCTGGAGAGAAGGATTTCTGCCATCTCAGGTCATCTGAACACGGTTCAAAATTGCAAGGTATGTCCCAAAATGGACTTCGTCTTGCTTCAAAAGAGGACTATAACTAAACTAAACCTTCATATTCGTGTAATTGTGATTAGAGTTAAAATATTCCTATAAAGCGCATTGCAGTGAAAATCACCAGGAATGTTTTTCCCTCGAATTTTTAGTAAACTTACACGATACGGAGCTTTCGGTGATTACAAAGTGCACCAAAAAGCATGAGTTTTGTACTTTTTCCTTTGATCGACTGGTCCAAAATTTCATGCACATCATAGTTATGGTGTTAAGACCTCATACTAAATTTCCTTCATCTAGCTTGTTGTGTTTTTGAGTAATCGTGTGCATATACACACGGACAGATAAACAAATATATATTCTACTCGGATTAGTCACTCTGTTAAGACAAGACATTATCTCCATAATGTCGCTCGATATTCCGAATGCCGCACAATGTCGTTAAGATATCGTAGCAATATTCTTGGGCGTCTTGTGTTAATAGGGCATACGCATTTATTCCGGAACAAAGAAAAACAGTACTTCAATTTCGTTCAGAAGATCATTTATTAAAATTCATTGATGTAGCTTGAAGCGTTCTCGAGTTATTGCTTTCACATGCTCATTAGAGCGGGTCGAATAAGTCCAATTTTCGAGCATCGAATTATAATAGGCCTCGAAAGTTGTGTAATAACAAGCTAATCAGCGGAAAAATATTAAATAAAATCTTCTTGAATATTCAATTCCCGCAATGGGCCTAAAGATTGGAAAAAATGACAAAAGTCACTAAACTTTTCCTTTACGCTAAAATTGTACAAGCTACCGTTTTCAGTTTTTAATAGCGTCTAAGGACTTCATTATTGTTTCCCAATGACAGAAAAATTATATTTAAAAACCATGCGCAATATTTTGAGTTCCAGCAAAATGTCTAAAAGTTTGGAATTAAGGTGAAAAATTAAAGTTTTTACTGTTTTGCAAATAGACGTATTGTGTTATTTTAAAAGGCCATCTTTCCGAATAATTCATTAATGTGAGTCCTTTTATACATTCTGTCTTGACAAGACCTTGAAGGCAAAGTTGCTCTAATGTAGTTATCTGTCCCTTTTAGCGCGAGATATTTTACGATATTTCCACCACGTTGTTACGATATTTTGAATGCCTTACAACATCGTAAAGATATCGTGTAAATATTGTAGAGCATCTTGTGATAATAGGGCTGTTTCTTTATCCGCTCTCTTTTTCTGCAAACTCTGCGTCTAGATGCTTGCACTTTTTAGAAGCTAATGTATGGCGCGGAAAATATAAAAATAAAATAATACGGAAAAATAAAATTTAGGCAGAGTTTTAGTTTGCAGAACTGACGACGTAATCTCTGTTGTCAAGCTTTCCATCAGTGTAGAAGACATTAGCTTATATTTTATACAATCTATCAACTCACTAGTCAGTGACATCAAAATTCATTGAGGTAGTCTCAAAAGTGCCATCAGACTTTCCCATTCGATTTTAGGTTCTTTCCCCCACCGTTATCCAACTCTCGTATACGTTATCGCTCTTCACTATCATAGCCAATCATATGTTCTCTGGGTGACAAAAAAATTTGTTTATATCAATCACATGATCCATGATCGATCTGACAAATGTTTCATTGATTAAACAACAAACAGGATATATTTAGAGAATATTGTTACAAAAATGTAATGTCACTGCCTAGTAAATGTAAATGTAATAACCTGCCTAGTTGGAAAGAGAGTTTTACAGAGGTGAGTATGGAATGCCGTCAGCTGCCAGGCTTGAACCTTTGCGACAAACTTGGCGATCATTTTGGCGACAAATCGAAAGTTCCAGAAATTGCGATAATTTTCTCGATATCTTCTTGAGGAGCGGAGATATACAGAGTGTACCAGTGTACCGTCACGCCCTGTCGGAAGAGCTATAAATACCACAGGAGCCTCACGAGGGAATTAATCTCTTTTTGGAAAATTGTTCGCATTGCGAGTTGATGAGCTCTTAGACGCTGATCGCTATTGTTCCTACTACTACTGTTATTGTTAGTGATTTGCTGCCTGCTTGTGTTGCTAATTTCTGCAAGTGATGCGTGTTTCTTATCACCTGTGCTTCGTGTTTCTGGATTATTCGAGAATTAAAGCATTGTTCTCCATAATCCTGCTTGTTGGATTGCTTTCACGTACACCCAACAACGATTTTTGTAACAATATTTCACTGGCAGATATATCTTTAATGTCAAACCAGACAGCAATATACATTTTGACAATGTAGTTTAAAAGCATCTTTAGTCCGTTTTTAGAACTTGTTTGGGAATTGAATAACCCTTTTCCACTTCACACATATCGGAAGTGACTGAGAGGTCCGGGATCTCTTGCAGCCAGATATGGAGAAATTTGATGTTGGTTTTTAGCAAGATAAGTTTTTATGTACAGTCGCGGGGAAAAAAAGGAGCCACCCAGCATTATTCTGCGATCGTTCATTGGGTATTACAAAGAAATGTACCTATCTTCAGGAAAAAACGTGTACTAAAATATTCAATGGTTAAAAATTTCATAAGGGATCATCTAAATATTTAAAATTGCACTAACTTCAAAATTTTCAATATAAAGACCCATTTTTGATGTCGCAAATAATTTTTTACGAAAAAATACCACAAGAAATAAATTTTGGATAATATGACATGAATATATTTCGGAAGATATTCAACATTTTGTGTTCTAACTAGAAGATGGGTCGTCTCCACATTGAAATATAGAACTTCTTTGCTTGCATTTAAATGTCCATAGTAGCATTTTAAATTATTTCAAACTTTAAATGTTATTTTCAAAGTAATTATCTATATTTTACAATCGGTAAAACTTGATGCGTAAAAAATAAATAGTGTAATATTACACCACTTTAATTTACCAAATTTTAATTTATATAAATGAATAGTTACATATTTATATATATAAATTTTATAAATAAAGTGGTGTAATGGTTATATTTAATAATGAAAACGGTTTCGACATATATGACTCCCCCTTAAGTGCATCGTTTTACAGTGAAAATAGAAAACTTATGTAACTTCAAAACTTCTCGTACGAATATGCTGAAAGTTTGCATAGGCTTATCAAATGGCCATCTGCTTCGATTACTGTTAAAATTTATAAGTGTTGCTATTCAAAAATGTTTTAACATCAATTTTGATAAATAATTTCATGTGCTCAAAATTATTTTAAAATAGAAACTAAAAGTGTAAAACGTGCAGAATAATTCATACTAATACATAAAGAAAATTCTAGGGCAATAGTTATATTATTTTTCAAGATATCATAAAAATTCGAAATTTCACTCTAATATTAGAAACTGAAAATTTCATTTGCTTATAATTTTTAAACAAAAAATGCTGGGATGATGAAACTTGGTATTCCAACATAATGTTTCATGCAGTTTCGAAATTTGTTAAGAAATATATATGTTTCCATTCGAAATTTTGAAGTTAGTGCTGTTAGAAATATGTATATGACCCCTTATGGAAATCTTAAACATGAAATCTTTTACTAGACCTTATTTCCTGAAAATTGGTACCTTTAGTTTTAATACACGATGAACGACAGCAAAATAATGCGGGGTGGCTACTTTTTCTTTTCGCGACTGTACATTGATATCATCAAACTTAATTGCTTCGAAATTTATAAGCGAAGCATCTTTTTCAGAAATCTTCCAAGATCATGCAACTAACTAACGCTGGAAGCGATATTTGTTTTAATTCTATCAGAGACATCAATTCTATTCTAATCAAATCAGTAGGCGTTAATTTCGATCTCATTTGAGACGGAGGAAAAATTGAAGACAAGTCAATGTTATTTCTTCTGTCGTGCAGATTTTAAAGTAGTTTCCATGTGAGAAATGTCATTGTCAACTACAACAATTTCCCCTTACAACATTGTCAACTACAACAACGAGAGTCTCCCCCACCCCTTTCTTTAGTTTCTATATTTCTTGTTTATCTATACCGCTGCTAAGACAACCTTGATTTTTCGGTGATTATTCGATGAAACGCGAAAAGATTGTTGAAATCGAAGTTTTTTTTGATGTGAACTCTGCTCAGTATACCACATCATGGTCAGAATGACTGCAATATGTGTGCAAGCTTAAGTGCTATTAAGTATTGCTAATATAAAAAACACACAATGGTTATCTCAGTTATCAGATTTAATAAAATACTCCATCTATTCATAAAACGGTCAAACCTCATTTTTTCACCTAAATTGTAAAACTTCATGCCTTTTGCGCGAGCTCAAAATGTAGCGGATGGCTTTCAAATATGATCTTTCTCTCGTCACACAACTAAAATGAAGTACTTAGACGCTATTAGAAACCGAAAACCGCAGCTCGCATAATTTTAGCGAAAAATTAAATTGTAGAGTTTTTTTTGTCATTTTTCAAAACTGCATGCCCTTTGCGCGAACTGAATATTCAGCTTTTAATTTTTTCAATATTTTTCCATTGATTAGCAAGTTAATACACAACTTTTGCACCCTATTAGAATTCGATACTCGAAAATTTGACTTCTTCGACCCACCTAATGCATATGGACGGACAGACCTATAGACTTCACGGGGATGAATGTTGTCCAAAATCTGCTACACATCTACAATCCTAGATGTAAAATCAATTGTCAGCAGCATATTTTATGAATAATGTAAACAAAGGAAATCTTTGAAAAATTGTCGTGTCAATGAAAACAAAACTGATCACGCGAATAATTGAGATTCTAAAAAAATTTCATGCCTGTTATTGTTTAGTTTATTTTTCTAGCTCTTTGCAGTTAGAATTATTGTGTTCACATACCTATGGACGAGCAGTTAGGCAGACTTCTTGCAGATGAATTTCATCCGAAATCTGATAGAAATCTACAATTTTGGCAAGACGAAGTTCCGAATTTCACAAGTCTAGATTGTTTTGTATTTATCATGTTCGCAGACAGGCAAACATACACTACTGGGCAAAACTATAGCAATATTTGTCAAATGCCAAACATTAGGAGTTAATTTGAATACAATAGTTCACGATCAGTTGTAGGGAATTGTGAGAACTCACATTTTACAGTGAAGATTTTCTCATGGAGGCATTTAGGGGACTGTCCAGAAATTTCTGAAAACGAAAAGGTATTTTGTCTCACACCAATTGATAGGAAGCTGATAATGATTTTTTCCTGTTTGGTTTTAATGGTTTTGTTTCCTATGCACTTTGCTTACTTGTATTTTCGTAAAAATGGCATTACACTACTGGCCAAATGTATTGCCAGATTGGTAAAATGCGAAACATTTGGAGTTAATTTAGGTATAATGTTTCAAAATCAGTTGTTGAGAATCGTGGACGTACAATAGTGAGAACTCACATTTTACACTGAAGATTTTGTCACGAGGACATTTAAGGGACAGTCCACAAATTGATGAAGAAGAAAATGATTCGGTCTCACCCCATTTCACATTAACATTAACGCCACTGTATACCACCGAGCTCGGAACCCAAAGGGTTCCCTGTAAGTTGAATGCGTATACATGGAAGGAAGTGCATATCATGCTTCCGTAGGGACACATAATTGACCTCACATCTGTCCTTGCTTCTGTTAAGTTGTCCTGCGCAATGTGTCCAAAGGAAACAGAGCACAAAGTCTTCCTTGGATGGGCGTAGTTACGCAAAAACTGCCATAAGGGGTACAGATTCAATTTACAGAGCCAAAGGGCATAATTGAATTTTTAAATGATGAATAATGATTAGTTATGGTATGAGAAACAACATATCACAATACACTTGATATGGAATTAGTAAAAAAATAAAGGGTAGCTTAAAATTGGGAAGAATAATAGACAAGTAAAACAACAAATCTAAGTTATATAAAAGGAAGAAATAAAAACATAAAAAACATACAGATACCTATGTAAAAAAAATATACAGTATAAGAAAAAAATGACTAATAATAAAATAAAAGGACTAAAATTTAAAAAAGTAAAGCATGAAAATTTGAGCTATAATAACATGGTGATGATAATGCATTGAAAGGAGAGCTAAATATAAAAAAGGCCATAGAAAACTTGGACATGAGATGCAATTTGAGCAGAGGAGGAGTCAAATGAGAGTTTAAAAAGTTCGTTCACTGACAATCTATTGATTTTGAAGAGTGTCAATAGTTTGAAACCTTTAAAACATTGAAGTTACTTGGGTGGGAAGAGAACGTCTTCATTTTCAGAGATAAAGTTAATCAGTTTTCTTGTCTTAATTCTTGACAATGGGTTGTTGAGGTCTCTTTTCCACCAGAGATGTTCAAGGTCGTTTGAGGGCTTGGTAAAATGAAATGAGCTTGTAAGGCGGTAGCTGGTTGAGAAATGCAGAGGGCTAAATCTCTTAAGGTAAATTGGGAATGGGCCATATTCTGTTCCAAACATCATTTCTGGTCTTTGCCACGGAGTTGGGGGAGTCTCGACCTTTGGAAGGATGAGGTGGACGTTCCATCCAGTGTCAACGTTGTCCCATTCATTCTGCCAGAGTTGGGTGGAGATGGCATGGAATTTCTTTTTGAGGTAGTTCCTGGGAGCTGGATATTGTGTTGGGATCCCGTCCAAGGTGGCTTTCTTTGAGAGGAGATACGCTGCCTCGTTACCCGCATGTCCCACATGCGCTTTAATCCGAGTTTAAACTTTGGAGAGTTAAGAAGGATGTTTTGAATATCCTGAGCAAGTGGACTGTTGTTTTTAAAGAGGAGATGGAGTGGAAGGCTGTATTCGCTGTCAGTCCAAATTTTAATAGGTTGGTTGGATTGACTAGCCCAGGTGTAGATTTCCTTGATGGCAATTAGTTCAGCTTGAAATATTGCATTGTGAGGTTTGGGTTGCACCATCCAATGAGATGTGAGCTGTTATCTTCCCTGAAGCAAAATGCACAGCTTGTTCTGTCATCTATTTTGGAGCGGTCTGTATAAATATTGATGGGTTTATCTGCGTAGAAAAAGTGCTAGAAGGAGACGCGGTTTTCCAGATCGAATGAGACTGGGTGGAACTTGTCTGCCCAGTTTAGTTTGTTATCTTCTATTACGCCAAGCTATTTCAAAGATGTTGTCCTCTTGATAATTTTATCAGCCCATTTTATACTTGGGCCGCTAACTGGTTTACTTATTAGAATATTGCAGGATTTTTCTATTGAGACTGAGAGTTTGTGTTTATCTGTCCATCTTTTAAGTACCGTGACAGCCTTGTCGGTAAAATATAATTTAGGAAGTAAAAGAAAATATTCCTTCCATTTTGAATATTTTTCTTTTACTTTTTAAATTATATTTTATGTGTTTTAAATATTAATCGTTGTAATTTTTTTGTTGATGCAATCACTTGAGGCTGCTGCGTTGAGCGCGCTAAAAGGTGTATTGTTATCGTTTTTGTTTATAAATCTTCTGTTTATTATTTATACTTTTTTCTTTTTTAACTTTTTGTTTACTATTTCTATTATTTGTATCTGTATTATATTAGAAATAGCTGCATATGCGCCATTCTATATAATACAAAGAGTTTTAATTAATTTTTGATTAATTAATTTAATTAATTTATATTTAATATCTTTATTACATTTTGTTAATTATAACTGTTATTGCCCTATATATCTGACTTTGACATTAAGAAAAGAAAATTACGCTATGTTTCGCGCATGTGGAGTCAAAAATTATTTACTAGAAATACTCATATTTCCTCAAATGTTCAAGGCATTTGCTTCAAATTTTAATATAATGCTCTACTATTACATTGTCATGTATTCTACAAGTCTCGTATGATTTGGTTGAAAACTCTGTATATTAAAAGCAAAAAACATATTTCAAAATTTAGGATTTTCTTAAGAAACCTTTTTATCTCCCCGAATATACATGATATTTCAATGAAAATGCATGTAAGAAATGCGAATAGGAAACAAAATCATTGATGAAACTAAAAA
>BGPR01015697.1:7528-36176 GCA_013235015.1 Araneus ventricosus | reverse complement strand
GGTTTGACTATTTGTTGGTCTAAATATTTTATGTGTATGAAATTGATAACTTAAAAACGCAAAAAGCTAGATGAATTTCTTTGGTGTTTGGTTTCTAGGATCAGAATTCTAGGTATGAATCAAATTTTGGTCCAAATCCGTCAAAAGGTTTGATTATTTGTCGGTCTAAATATTTTATGCGTGTGAAATTGATAACTCAAAAATGCAAAAAGCTAGATGGTCGAATATCAATATGTAATCTTAACACCAAAGTTGCCGATTTAATTTTTGCTCCAAGTGGATCGACGAGTGAAAGTCTATTCTCTCCTCAACTAGAGAATACTCGATTATCTTCAAAATAATTCGAAAATATAATCGAAACGCTTCATATTGCGTATTTATTCGACAAAGTTAAGGATAGAATATTTTAGCTCGTACATTCAATAAATAAGCTTTCGGAGTTGGTATATTATGATGTATATTTTCTACTAAATGTCAGTTGTTGTTGTTCATGTTGTTATATAACTCCTAATCCTACCCTAGTAACTTACTTTATTGCTGAGTTGCAACATAAAACAAAAATCAGATAATGTTACTGATATAATAGCCCATATCTCTCGGTAACGCTCTGACGTCACCAACAATAAAACTCGCGGCATAGCACTGCGAGACGTTAAACAGCATTATTTCATTGTTAGATAACCTAAATTTCAATAATTTTAAATTTAAAAGAGTAATTGTTCTAATTTCGAATTTAATAGCTCTAAAATAGTGAAATAAAATTTGCTATTCATTGATATAAAATTTATCTCGCTATGATCAATAGTTCCCGAGAAATTTTAAATTATATTAATCATATATATTTCAAATTAATTTCCGTTTTTCAATAGAAAGTAGTAAATTACGTCAGTGGTATATCATGCGCGTGATATAGTTTGGAGGCCTCGATGCATCTAATTATTTATTGCAATCGTGATGATATAATTTGATAATATTTGTTTGCCAACGTTAAAATTTACACAAAGACATCTGAAGTACAAGGAAAATTGTTAAACAACGAAAAATACTTCACACTGAATGTTGTTTACCAAGAGGTTTTTGAATAAAGAAATATGTAAATAAAAAAATATTTCCTGTCATAAAACATATGTTTATTTTATTTGTTTTCAATCAATGTTAAACTTTTCTTTCGCATATATGTATATTTAAACACGCCAGATTTGACGGGAAATCTCTCGAATGAAGAGGCAATTTGCACCCGTCATACCATGACGGGTGATTTTCTAGTTTTCTATGATACTTAATATTTTATGGTCATTTGTTGTCGGTAGAATGCAATATTTTCTTGCAGCTTTTTTTACTTAGCAGGGAAAGTCGCCAACAGTAATTCCTTTTTCATTAACAAATTGCTTACTTTCAAATAATTAGTAATAATCCTACTAAAATTTGTAAGTAGTGGCAGGAAAAAATCACTTATTTCAAATGAATATAAATTGGACTGATACAGTAAAGTCACGTGGCAAACGTCAACACGCATGTCAAGCTAAGTTAAGCCCTTTAAAAGCACCATAGGGCTCTTTTAGTACGAATTTCTCAATTTTGAACCATGTCAGACGACGAGGATGACCCGTGAGTTGAGTCAACTCTCCAAAATCCCTTCACAGCTGAAAGACCATCATCGCCACATTTACACGGCAGTTATTTAGTTGAATCGAGTTTCGAACCTAGAACCCTCCGATCTTGAAACTAAATCTTACCATCAGGCCACAGCCAACTCCAACGCACCATGTCATCTAACAATGCAGTATACACTACCTTTGTGAGAAGACATCATGTTCTGTTTCTTCCTTTAAGGGGACATACGACTGTTAAACTCGAAAATTTTCGTTTTTTTCCTTTAAGGGGACAAACGACTGTTAAACTCGAAAGTTTTCGATTTTTTTCCCTTTAAGGGGACAAACGACTGTTAAACTCGAAAGTTTTCGATTTTTTCCTTTAAGGGCACATACGACTGTTAAACTCGAAAATTTTCGATTTTTTTTCCTTTAAGGGGACATACGACTGCAAAACTCGAAAATTTTCGTTTTTTTCCTTTAAGGGGACAAACGACTGTTAAACTCGAAAGTTTTCGATTTTTTCCTTTAAGGGCACATACGACTGTTAAACTCGAAAGTTTTCGATTTTTTTTTTTTTAAGGGGACATACGACTGCAAAACTCGAAATTTTTCGATTTTTGTCCTTTAAGGGGACATACGACTGTTAAACTCGAAAATTTTCGATTTTTTTTCCTTTAAGGGGACATACGACTGCAAAACTCGAAAATTTTCGATTTTTGTCCTTTAAGGGGACATACGACTGTTAAACTCGAAAATTTTCGATTTTTTACTTTAAGGGCACATACGTCTGTTAAACTCGAAAATTTTCGATTTTTTCCTTTAAGGGACATACGACTGTTAAACTCGAACATTTCGATTTTTCCTTTATGGGAACATACGACTGTTAAACTCGAAAATATTCGATTTTATGGAAAAAAAAAATATTTTTCCCCTGTCTTTTCTGAACAATTTGAAACAATACGAATTAAAAAATTCCCATAATTATGAAAGTTATGAAGGAAAATGTATCAGCTCTTCAACGTAAACATTGAATATGGTCATAACTTTAAAGCTCTATATCTAAAAATGTGTTTTTTCGATATTGAGAGCACGACATCTCACAAACTGTTAAATATTTTTACATAAAACTTTTACTGAATATATATTGTGCTATGTTCTACAAATTGAAACACATTTTTGTACATATTTTCTTCAAAGAAGTTTTTTCGGGGGGGTTAGAAAAGTTGAAATTTTAACAATTTTAACATTTTTATTTTAAACTGGTATATAAAATAGAAATTAAATTTAAATGTTAATAAATTGAGATTCAGTTTCTTAAACACAATGTTTTGATTACTTAGATACCCAAAATATTGTGTTTAGACAAATATTTTATCCGTAATCATTCGCGCAAGGTGACTATCTCATTTTTCTAAAAAAAATTATACCCATATTTATTACTCTCAACAAAATAAAAAAAAATAAAGGTTTGAAGATGTGTGTACTATAACAGAAAGAACAGATATTTTTCTAGAAAAGAAGTGAGTTTGTGAATTGCATCGTTTCAGATATATGTTGTATCGAATTTGACAGTTTCCCCCATTTTTTCGAGGTTTAAGATTTGTATGTCCCCATGTACAATGGCTTCCGAAATTAGATTGAACCGATCGTTTGACGTGTATCACGAGGACATGAATTGACCCCGTTGCGAACTAAACTTACCGCTGCTATTTATATTGATACAATACGAAGTAAGAATCAATATTAATGTAACATTTTTAGATAAAAGTAATTAATTACAGCACTTTTTATAAATTACTTCTACAGCTGTTATTGTCTTTTCACCGTTGAATTATTTTATCTAATAAAAGTCAATTTGTATTATTTTACCTTTATCTCATTTTATGTAATGCTAAATCGCATTACGTCAACAAAAAGTTTTTGAGCAATTATATTTTTTTTATCTAATTTGTCTATAGTACATAAGATATATACGAATACTAGCAGTACGCGCACGGCTTTGGCCGTGGAATCAGGACTTCAACAAAATGAAAAAAAGACCGCCCACAATGACATGAAAAAGTTTTAAAAACAAATCAAAACAAGTGATACACATTATTGATTTTACCGCTCATTTATTTTCGCGATATTGCCATTTTAACTGTAGAAAAACAGTACAGAGTACATTAATCCAAAACAATATTAAAAAAATTGCAACGCGAAAATCATTATTATACAGCAAGCAAAATATACAAGAAAAATAAACACGTTAAGATACTGCCGAAAAAAATAATAGAAGGCATTCAATTGAAGGTTATGACGTCACCTTCGCTATTCACCGTCAACCAATGAAATTGCTAGCAACGTTCCGGAGAAAGTGTCGCGGTAGGAAGCTCGCTAGAGAAAAATATCTTTCAACCGAGCAGGAAAAATTGAATATTTAAAAAACGGAAAAAGACATTTTAACCGTTCTTGTTTTATATCCGACAGAACGGTTCCAGTTATAAGCTGAAAAAAATTGAAAATAATACTGTTGTTAGAGAGCCGGATGCAGCAAATTTAAAAACAAAAATAAAATTTCGATGGCAAAACTGTCTATTTTTTAAAATCTCTCAAAATTCAACAAATTACGTTTGAAGCTCAAAACAAATTTCATTAGAAAAAAAATTGTTTGTTCTATCCGATGGTGTATTGATTGTTTTTCGACTATCATTAGGAAAGATACTATAGCCGTAAAAGTGCTGAAAATGACCGAAAAGAACACAAAACATTAAATAAAATATTTTCTACCCTAAATTTTAAAATTCGGACTTCTAGGTGCATTGAGTCACCATTACGACTACCTGTGTGCCAAATGTCATGGCTGTAAGTGCGATAGATTCGTCTGGACATCGCACGCACACACACACAAACATTGCCTTTTATAAGTATAGACAACGTATATGAGTCATTTTTAAGTCATTAAATTCATTCATTCGAACTAAAAGGAAACTTGTTTGCTAAGTAAAACCGCATAAAAAATATTACATGAAAATTAAGACTAATATCCTCTATCTGTTCTTCTCTTGCAGTTATTTATCAATTTGTAGCGAGCGAGTCGTTAAAAAAATAGATAACCATGCCGCTTACGGCAATGATTCATTTCGAATATTATGGAGTTGGATTTTAAATGCAGGAATTGTTCAAGGAGCCATAATAATTCTTCTTCGTCAGTTCCTTCTCAGCTGATGATTTTTGTA
Organism: Araneus ventricosus; assembly: GCA_013235015.1. Taxonomy (NCBI): domain Eukaryota; kingdom Metazoa; phylum Arthropoda; class Arachnida; order Araneae; family Araneidae; genus Araneus; species Araneus ventricosus. The sequence goes on along the minus strand of BGPR01015697.1, from coordinate 31,363 downwards.
GGACTAACGACGTTCCTCCCATTGGGGTCTCCGGAAGGAATTTGATTCACACGCCAAAACGCCACAAAAAACGTTGTATGAGAGATCCTCTATATCTTGGTAACTACATATGTTAAAAACATAACTAATGTCTTATTTTAGAGATAAAGGGTAACAACAAAAGTTACAAAAAAAAATTGAAAATCGGAATTGTAGTTCAGCGACTACAATTACCGCAACAACAGAAATTACAAACAGAAGCAACAAAGGTAACAACAAAATCATTAATAGACAGTCAGTCTATTAATGATTGTTTGCACTTTAGCACTGAACGAATTTGGACAGCTGAGAGAGGAAGGCTGTCTTCGCTATATGTAAAAGAACTGCTGAACGCCAAAGCGAATTCCGTTTTATCCTGTCCAGATCCATAAAAAAAATACACCAGCGAGAGTGGTCTTCCCGAAAATCCCTCGCATACTACCAGTAATGTGGGGTGGGTAAATACCCAGTGGATAGGTAAATATTTTTGGAGTATATATCCTGGTATTTACACAAGGTCTTGGTATTTTGAGAAAAAAATTATGAATGGTGATTTACAATGAAACATATAAAATTTATGTATTCCCAAAAACTTGATATTTTGCAAAAAAAAGTGTCATTGACCCGCGTTCCGCGCGAATAAAAATTGCATATTTTCGTAATTTTTACGCGCGCTGAGGGTACCACAACTAATAAGATTTTATTTAACGTTTGTGAGTAAGAAATATTATTATAGATATCACACAAGATTTCACCTCACCTCTGGTTAATCAAGGACCTCCATCTGGAGAAGGTCAGAACAAAGTTTCAATTTAAGGTGGTTGCCATAATTTCCGAAGCATGCGTTTACCACTCGCTACTATTTCCTTCGTAGACCGCGCCAAAGCGAAAGGAAATCACACTGTAAATAACCGCTTGGCGGCAGATTACTGTCGCCAATACACGATAGCAATTGCAATTTGAACCGAATATGCAATTATTGAACTGAATATGCACCGATTGACACAAAAATTGGACACAAATCTACAAATAAGGTTTGAGGGTCACATACAGAAGTTCATTTATCTAAGTAATTTTGTTACGAAGTTATTGCATTCAAAACTGTGCGATTATACAGACCGACAGGCAGTCACCCTTTTGACGGATTTGGCCCAAAGTTTTATACGGACCCACATTCATGATGATAAAACTATGTACTAAATTTTATCCAGCTATTCAAGTTTTTGAGTTATAGTGTTCACATGAACGCGAACAGACAGATAACCCGAAGACGGATTTTGTCCAAAATTTGACAGAAATCTACAACTTATGTGTCAAGATCGCATACCAAATTTCATCCCTGTATCTCTAACAGTTTTCGAGTTATCGTGTTCACAGACAGACAGACATATAATTCCAAAATTGTGTTTTTCGGACTCAGGGAGGTCTAAAACGTGTAGATTCGCCAAAATCTCGAGTTCGATTTTTTTGACGATTACAATACTTTCTCTTTGTATTCTTCGTGTACGAGAAAGTAAAAACACTTAATAAAATATTAATGACTAATATTGTAGAAGAAAGGTAGCGCTTCATCAGAACAGTTTTAATTATTATGAAACTTAATTAAAACTTTATCATCTTAAATTGCAGAATTGCTTTAAAAAGAAATTGACCAATGAGTCGTTTCGACATATAGAATGGGTCGGAGACGGCTTTTCCGTTAGGGCTGTAGAACTGCAAATTTTCCTAAAATTATTTCAAAAAATTCTTTTCCGAAGTATTTTCCGACTTTTCCTTACTAAAATTTCATTGATAGAAGACAATAATACATAAAAGGGGTTGTTCAATCAAATCATATAGCCGAAATTTGCTCTAAAAACTAATTGTATTTCCACGAAATATCCATTTAAGGCGGAAGGGTGCATCGGACTGCGCTTCGCTGCAGCTCAAAATAGATATATTCGAGCTGATCGCTATCGAATACAGGGTTGTCAAATCAAAATAGCAAAATAAGGGCCAAACCTTCTTAAAAATAAGGCCAAAAAAGGCCAAATTTTACAACTGATTGAAACCTCATTTAGAAAATTAGAAAAAAGACTATCCTTCATGGAAACGAATCACACTTGATAGGTAAATGTTCAATGTTCTATTATTAAACTAAAATGGAAGAGAAAGAAATTTAAAACATCCCTGTTCTATTCAGGAGCTATTTCATTTGGCAGCTGATTTTATATCATTTGAAATGTGTAATATCAAAAAACAATAGAATAAGTAATTAAAAATTGTTCTAAAAGTCATTAACGAAAATTAGCCAAAAAAGGGCAAAACTGAATTTAAGGCCAAATTAAAATTCTTAAGGCCAAGGGCTTCGAAAAAAAGCCAAATTTCGATAATTTGGCCTTAAAAGAGCCAATATGGCAACCCTGATCGAATATGCCCGCATATATTCGCAATCGCTTAATGCGCATGGTTAAATGATAATGTATGGGGAAAAACGATGATATTTTGTCCCTATGCGGAGATAACAGCAATCCTTAAGCGTAGGGAAAATCGGGAATTGGCACTCTTCCAATCTCTCTCTCGCTATTTCATATATATATTATACTCGCAGAAAAAGCGCTTAATAGTATTACGTATTATTTATTTTTTTTTATTTCTATAGACATAAATCAATTACTTAAAGAACCAGCGGGAGTGGCCTCCCCTAAACTTTCTCGTATACTTCCCCAAAAACGTGCTGTTTCCCCTCCCACCGCGTGGATAAATTAGAAGACCACATACCAAATTTCAATTATTTGAAGCAAGTTACTAAAAGATTTGCACACATCTAAGCTGCCTTTTAGCTTGCCAGCAGTATCTCCGATCTGATTGTTACAAATTTACTACCGATAGTTGTAGTTGAAAACATCATGCACATTGGCAGAGTGCTTAAGAAATTAAAAAAGTATGAAGAACAGAACTGATGAATCAATTGATACTAATTTTGGTTTGTTACTTTATAACTTTACTTTTAACAACTACTTTCGTTCTGTCAGAGTAAAAATAATGCAAAATCCACTCAGGAAAAAATGCATTGCGAAATATGCAAAATAAAACTAACCGCAAATCAAATATGCAACTCTTATTGAGAAAATGTTTCGGCGTGAAAGAAAAATTAAAAGAAAACACTCCATAATTAATTCACTTTTATTCGAGAAGAATCTGGCAGTGAGCCAAGATAGACAGTATTACAGGAACAGCAGTAACCAATACGCATGCGCGTAGAGATAACGGATTCTCTTCAAAAGTAAATTATACGGACCAACAGACAGTCAACCCTTTGACGGATTTGGCCCAAACTTTTATACGGACCTACATTCATGACGATAAAACTGTGTATAAAATTTTATCCATCTGGCTTTTCAAGTTTTTGAGTTATAGAGTTCACATGACCTCGAACATACAGACAGACAGACTTCCCTTTAACGGATTTTGTCCAAAATTTGATAGAAACCTACAAATTATGTGTAAAGACCACATACCAAATTTCATCCCCGTAGCTCTCATAGTTTTCGAGTTATCGTGTTCACAGACAGACACACATAATTCCAAAATTGTGTTTTTCGGACTCAGGGAGGTCTAAAACACGGAGATTCGTCAAAATCTCGAGTTCGAATTTTTTGACGATTACAATACTTTCTCTTTGTATACTTCGTATACGAGAAAGTAAAAAGGAATTATTTTTTTCAGGAGGAAAACATTTATTAGAGTACATTTTTAAGTCAGCTTTTCTTCGTTGTCTGGGAATGGAGCAGATTAAAAATTCATTAAACTTTGCATATTCAACGTTTTTTAAAATCAGAAAATTTAACATCTAGAATTGATTGCACGAATTTTGGTTTTAAAAATTCTTTTGTAGAACTTATCATTTCTGAGTTCACGAACTGTCATTGCAATGAATATAACCTGGCATTAAAATTATAATCGGACATTATAAGATGACATTAAAACGATGCAACGTTTTCTCGAAAGCCATTAATTTCAGCTTTCATTTTTATTGTGTAAAGATCCCATACCAAATTTCGTCCTCTAGCTTTGATAGTTTTCGGTTATCGTACTCACAGACAGACAGACATAATTCCAAAATTGTGTTTTCGGACTCATGGAGGTCTAAAACGTGGAGATTCTCAAAATCTCAGTTCGAATTTTTTTGACGATTACAATACTTTCTCTTTGTATACTTCGCATGCGAGAAAGTAAAAAAGTTTTAAAGAAATTATTTTCTACTGATTTTTAAAATTTTTAAAAGTAAAAAAACACCAAAACGAAATTATTTTCTCCGATTTTATTTTACTTCACAATTAACTTTATCTTTGTGTTTCAAGAATAATTTAATAGAAATTATTGAAATCTATGCTTTGAATTAATATGGGCGTTAATGGGATATTCTGTTTTAATCAAGAGACGTCGAACGTAGGTAGCACCCAGGTCGAAGTCACGACTTGTCTCCTACGTGGAATTATTGAGGATATGCTACGCCTTCCTACAGGACTTTCAGACGAAATTCACCAAAAATTTACATATCTTTGAGGAAAATCTCCTCCAGCCGACCGCAGCGAGCAATAAAATGCTAATGCGTATATCGGTTCACCAGTTTTACTTTCTGGCATGCAGTATACAAGAGAAAATAGCAATCGTCAAAAAATTCGAACTCAGATTTTTGACGAATCTCCACATTTTGAACCTCCCTGATACAAACCAGCGGGAGTGGCCTCTAAACTTTTCTCGTATACTTTTCAAACATTTGTCATTTTCCCTTCCCTACGTTGATGAAAAGTTCGAACCAACTGTAACCAGAATGCAATGACTATCGAAGGTTTTCATTGTTGATTATAGTGACAGTAAATATTGAGGTGAAGAATCATATTCAAAAAGATACGTATGTATTAAAACTTCGCAATATTTATTTTTTTATCAAATCTAGCAATACAAGTTCGCGTGCGGAGAAAGAAAACGAATATCTGCGCATGCGCGAAGATTGCGCTTCAATACGCAAATGAAACAGGAACGCCCTAATGTTTGCTGCCTTACAAAATCTCGCCACCAGAATTGGTTTTGGCAAACTGCCAAGTTTTCGCAGTATCCTTCTTTTGCACATTTACGCATGCTCATGGAGTTGAACAAGTATTCTATTATACAGACCGACAGACAGTCAGCCCGTTGACAGATTTGGCCCAAAATTTTATACAGACCTACATTCATGACGATAAAACGGTGTACCAGAATTTTATCCCTCTAGCTATTCAAGTTTTTGAGTTATAGCGTTCGCATGACTTCGGACATACAGACAAACCGGACTTTACGTTGACAGTTTGTCCAAATTTGAAAAACAAATCGTGTGTAAGATCACATACCAAATTTCAGTCCCGTAGCTCTAATAGTGTTCGAGTTATCGTGTTTACGAACATAATTCAAATTGTGTTTTCGGACTCCGGGAAATAAAATTTGGATAAAAAAAATTGGATAAAATTTGGTACACAGTTTTATCATAAGGAATGTAGGTCCACATAAAGTTTGGGCCAAATACGGCAAGGGTTGACTGTCTATCGGTCTGTATAATCTTTAAACAATGGTATAGTATTCAATTATCTCTCTAAGCTATATGACTTAGATATATGAAATTTGTTGTAATGGTATTTACACTTAGAATTGTAGGTTTCTGTCTGTCTGTGTAATCGTGTTAATGTGAACAAGATTAATTCACAAACTTAAATAGCTAGGTAGATAAAATTTGGTACACACATCACCAGGAATGTAAGTTTGTATCAGAATTACCACCGGACAAAATCGTCAACGGCAACTGTCTTTCTGTCTATATAACTACACATACTTTTGAACATAATAACAACTTCTATAAAAAATTACTTTGCTAAATGAAATTTGGTTTCTATCAAATTTTTGCACAAAATTAAAGTCTCAGGAAGTTTGTCTGTATGTCGTGTTAATGTGAAAGATGAATTCTAAACTTAAATAGTTAGGTATGAGTGAAATTTGGTACACATTTTTATCATCAGGAATGTAGGTTTGTATCAAATTTTCCAGTTAATCCGTCAATGAAGCGACTGTCTGTCTGTCTATATAATGCATACTTTTGAACACCAATAACTTCTTTAAAATTACTTTGCTAAATGAAATTTGGTTTCATCAAATTTTGCACAAAATCCGTCCTCGGGAGATCTGTCTGTATGTCCGTGTTAATGTGAAAAAGATAATTCACAAACTTAAATGACTGGGTAGATGAAATTTGGTACACATTTTTTATCAAGATGTAGGTTTGTATCAAATTTTGGACCAAATCCGTCAACGGGTTGACTGTCTGTCTGCCTATATAATTGCATACTTTTTTGAACACCAATAACTTCTTTAAAAAATTGCTTTGATAAATGAAATTTGGTGTGTTGCCTTCTTACCTTAATGGTAGATTTATTGTCCAATGTTTATTGTTAATCGGTAAAAAAAAACCATTCAAATTGCCAATTTCGTTTTCTTTATCTTACCCAGCAACCCTATAGTAATCACGCCAGCTTCTAAATCCACTTCGGCGTTGGGCGACCTTCGGAAATCGTGGTATGACGTTCCCTTATTTTTTTCTCCACTGCATTAGGGTTCTTGTTCGTTTTAATACTCTTAGTTTATTCTTTTCCCTACGTGTGTTGAGTATACGAGAAAGTTTAGGGGAGACCCTCCCGCTGGTTGAGAAAAATGGTGGTTAAGAGTACATTCAGAGGGCAGGATCCACCAACAGGTCTTCTTGCGATTCATGTCTTCAACCATGCCTAAATCTCTAACATATTGTTGGGCGATTGAATTTTGAAAATGATTAAAATATTAAATTAAAATTTAGTCTTTAAGTCACTCACAAACGATACTTTTTTGGATTAAAACGGAAAGCGCTATAGCTGTACGATTTGCCCATTTTCTCTTCTCCAAAATTAGAAAAAAAATCAAGAAATCCATTATTCAAATATATATTTTTTTTTGAAATGTAGTAATGTATTTTTTGAAAAGTAAACTGATTTGTCTTATATTGCATATTAAGACCTTAGCAGAGATATATTTACAGTTCGTTGTCAATTTTTAGTTTTACTGTCCTACCATACGAGAAAAAACCTAGACACTGAACATGCCTGTGGCGGTCGTTATGAAACAGGATATTCACTGCATTTGGGGGGGGTGAAGGAAAGGGCTTTATTTCATTGGCGTGATAGAACCGACGGAAGTCCATTCTCTTTGTACTTCGTTTGAAAATGAACTCCTCGCACTAACGGAAGTGCCTTGGGTTGCCAAATCGCGCGGTTGATTTTATATCACGTATCCCTCCTTTTCTTAGACTCGTCTATTTGAGAACCCTGCTCAGGGTTTTCTCCTGATGTTAGAACGTGGATATATTAAAATTCCGTTTTGAAGCAACTTTGAAGGTTATTCGGAAGGACCTCGTCATTTTTGAAAAGCAGTCAGACGACGAGGACGACACCTGAGATGGCACCTTCTCTCCAAACTTCCGCACCACACCGTCACGAGGTCGGATCACGAGATGTTGCGGAAGGGGAGTAGATTTTTATTTCCGTACCACACACCGTCACTGAGTCCGGATCACACGAAATGTTGCGGAAGGGGTAGACTTTTATTTCCGAACCACACCGTCACTAAGTCTGAGGATCACGAAATGTTGCGGAAGGGTAGCCTTTGTTCCAAACACACCGTCACTAAGTCTGGATCACGAAATGTTGCGGAAGGGAGTAGCCTTTATTCAGAAACACACCGTCACTAAGTCTGGATCACGAAATGTTGCGGAAGGGAGTAGCCTTTATTCCCGAAACACACCGTCACTAAGTCTGGGATCACGAAATGTTGCGGAAGGGTAGACTTTTTTATTTCCAGACTTCACACCGTCACTAAGTCTGGATCACGAAATGTTGCGGAAGGGGAGTAGACTTTTATTTCCGAACCACACCGTCACTAAGTCTGGATCACGAAATGTTGCTGAAGGGAGTAGCACATTCCCGAACTGTCTTTTTTCCATGTGATGCAAACGATAAAGGTTATTTAGATTTTTTATTTCTTCTCGGTTTCTCCTGCACTTATTCTGTAGTTTAATTTTTTCTTTTTAAATTACGAGGTCTTTCCAAAAATAGCCCTCGTGTTGCTTCAAAAAGAACGTTAATATAATAAGCAACACCCTTATATTAGCCGTATCACAATACTTTGTTGATGCTAAAATGTAAGAAAAGTTGAAAGTGGGCACTGTCCTGAAACATTAACCTTCTACGGGATAATATATCGTGCGTCGTATTGCATATTTATGTCTTGTTGTTTTACAAAAATAAGTAAACTTTTGTTTTTATATAATCCTATTCATTAGCTCACCCTAAACTCGTCTATCACACTCCACAGCCATGAAATTTGGTTCTGTAAGTAGTCGTAAATGGGCTCAATGCACTGCGAAGCAGGTGCAAATTCAATTTAGAAAACATTTTATTTAATGTTTTTTGTGTTGTTTTTGGTCATTTTGGCGCGTTTACGGCTGTAGCTATCTTTTCTAATGATCGTTGAAAAACAATCAATGCCATCGGATAGAACAAACAATTTTTCGTTCTAATGAAGTTTGTTTTTGAGCTTCAAACGCAATTTACTGAATTTTTGAGAAATTTTTTAAATAATAGTCAGTTTTGCTATCGAAATTTAATTTTTGTTTTAAATTTGCTATATTCAACGTTCTAATAACACTATTATTTTCAATTTTTTTCAACTTATAACTGCGACGGTTCTGTCGGATTTAAAACAAGAATGGTTAAAATTTCTTTTTACCGTTTTTTTTTAAATAATTTTTCATGGTCAGTTGAAAGATATTTTTAACTAGCTAGCATACTCCACTTTGAAGTTTCTTCGTAGACTTCCCAACATCATTGTTGCAATTTCATTGGCTGACGGTGCAGAGCTCAGGATAGAATCATGACATTCAAATGAATGACTTTGATAATTATTTTCGGCGTGCTTAACGTGTTTATTTGCCGCATATTTTACTTGCTGCCTTATAATCATTTTTCAAGTTGCAATTTTTTTAAATATTGTTTCGGATTAACGTACTCTGTTTTGTTTTCTACGGTTGAAATGTCTATCACGAAGAAAAATAAGCGGGAATTCAATAACGTGTATCTTTGTTTGTTTCAGAACTTTCATGTCATTGTAGGCGTTTCTTTTTTTTCTCGTTTTGTTGAAGTCCTGATTCACAGGGCAACGCCGTGCGCGTACTACTAGTATTATATAAAATTTAAAAATGCGCTTAAATTTATAAAGAACGATATAAGTTAATACGATGCACAATATAAGTATCTCTGCATGCACTCACCTGCCTAGAAGGTTAAGAACCTGCCTGTATGGGTAAAGAGCCTGCCTGTAAAGATTAAATGAGCCTTCCTGTGGGTTAAAAGAGCCTGCCTGGGAGGTTAAAGAGCCTGCCTGGGAGGGCAAGAGCCTTCCTGGAAGGGTTAAAACCTCCTGGAAGGTTAAAGAGCCTGCCTGGGGAGGTTAAAGGCTGCCTGGAAGATGCACGAGAGACTGCTTGGAAGGTTAAAGAGCCTGCATGGAAGGTTAAAAGAGCTGCTTGGAGTTAAAGAGCCTGCCCTGGAAGGTTAAAAGAACCTGCCTGCCTGCCTGGAGATGTTAAGAGCCTGCCTGGAAGGTTAAAAGAGCCACCTGGAGATTAAAAAAGCCTGCCTGGAATGTTAAAAAGAGCCTGCATGGAAGGTTAAAGAGCTTGCTTGAAGGTTAAGAGCCTGCCTGGAAGGTTAAAGAGCTGGAAGGTTAAAAACCTGCCTGGAAGGTTAAAACCTGCCTGCCTGGATTGTTAAAGAGCCCCTGCCTGGAAGGTTAAAAGAGCCTGCCTGGAAGGTTAAAAGAGCCTGCCTGGAAGGTTAAAAGAGCCTGCCTGGAAGGTTAAAGAGCCTGCCTGAAAGGTTAAAAGGTTCTGGAAAGGTTAAAGAAATGTGCTTTATCCTTTTTTTATTAATTCTTTCATTTTGTTCTTAGCGGTTTTTTAATGATAAATGAATAAATAATTAACTAAATTATGTAACGATAAATAGCAAATGGCCTTCAGTAAACCCTATAAATATGAAGATAGTTTTTATTAAATGCACTTCGACAACATAATTAGAAGTTAATACAGTGTCAAAAGCAAGATAATCATCTCAGAATTTGCAGTTGTGTTATAACACTCCACTCCAAGGATGAGGACTTTCTACCAAGGAAACTTTTTTTTTGTAAATGTAATCAAACATTCATGTCATGTCATGACATTCAAATGAATGACACGATAATTATTCGGCGTGCTTAACGTGTTTTATTTAACGCATATTTTACTTGCTGCCTTATAATCATTTTCAAGTTGCAATTTTTTTTTTAAATATTGTTTCGGATTAACGTACTCTGTTTTGTTTTCTACAGTTGAAATGTCATTATCACGAAGAAAAATAAGCGGGAAATTCAATAACGTGTATCTTTGTTTTGTTTTCAGTTTTCATGTCATTGTGGGCGTTTTCTTTTTTTCTCGTTTTGTTGAAGTCCTGATTCACAGGCAACGCAAGTACGCGCCTTACTACTAGTATTATATAATTTAAAAATGCGCTTAAATTTATAAAAAAGAACTTGATATAAGAGTTAATGATGCACAATATAAGTATCTCCTGCATGCACTCACCTGCCTAGAAGGTTAAGAACCTGCCTGTATGGTTAAAGAACGAGCCTGCCTGTGGGTTAAAATGAGCCTTCCTGTGGGTTAAAGAACCTGCCTGGGAGGTTAAGAGCCTGCCTGGGAGGTTAAGAGCAACTCCTGGAAGGTTAAAGAGCCTTCCTGGAAGGTTAAAAGAGCCTGGGAGGTTAAAAGAGCTGCCTGGAAGATTAAAAGAGACTGCTTGGAAGTTAAAGAGCCTGCATGGAAGGTTAAAGAGCTTGCTTGGAAGGTTAAAGAGCCTGCCTGGAAGGTTAAAGAGCCTGCCTGCCTGGAATGTTAAAAGAGCCTGCCTGGAATGTTAAAAGAGCCTGCCTGGAAGATTAAGAGCCTGCCTGGAATGTTAAAAGAGCCTGCATGGAAGGTTAAGAGCTTGCTTGGAAGGTTAAAGAACCTGCCTGGAAGGTTAAAAGAAACCTGCCTGGAAGGTTAAGAAACCTACCTGGAAGGTTAAAACCTGCCTGCCTGGATTGTTAAAACCTGCCTGGAAGGTTAAAAGAGCCTGCCTGCCTGGATTGTTAAAAGAGCTGCCTGGAAGGTTAAGAGCCTGCCTGGAAGGTTAAAGAGCCTGCCTGAAAGGTTAAAAGATTCTGCCTGGAAAGGTTAAAAAGAAATGTGCTTTTATCCTTTTTTGTTATTCTTTTCATTTTGTTTCTTAGCGGTTTTATTGATAAATGAATAAATAATTAACTTAAATTATGTAGCGATAAATAGCAAATGGCCTTCAGTAAGCCTATAAATATGAAGATAGTTTTTATTAAATGCATACAGAGCAGCATGGTAGAAGTTGTACGGTGTCAAGCAAGACAAAAACTAATAGCCACCATTTACTCTACTGAGCCATTATCTATCTGCTCTTGAATTAGTGACAGCTGTTATCGTCACTTAAACTAAATGAAAATTAACTAAAACAACTACTGGCGAATGCTGCTTCAGGCAACTCTGCTGCTCCGAGCAAACTCTTTAATCAGGCTGACTCTTTAACATCCAGTGAAACTCTTGTGAAACTCTTCAGGCTGATACCTTCGTTCCGGGCGAACTCTTTAACATTCCGGTGGTCTTTAACGGCGACTCTTTGAACAGTGGTATTCCGGGCAGTCTTGAGACGAACAACTCTGCACCTTCCGGGCGAATATTACCCAACTCCAGGCCTTCAACATTCCGTACGGTCTTTCACCTTCAGCGATCTCCCGGGCGGCTCTTTGTTTCTCCCGGGCGAACTCTTTAACCTTTCGGGAGACTCTTTATTTCCGGGAATAACAACTTACTCCCGAGGGCGACTCGCTCCCGGGCGAGCTCGCCCAGCTACCCGCGGAAGATCATTATTGCAGACAGACTCTTATTCGCTTTCCTGGTGCGGGTTCTTCCTTCTGGCAGATGATGCATGGAAGTCACTGTGTCGTGTTAATAATGGACTAACATAGACTGGCGCGTTACAAATTTGGCTGGTAGCGCCGCGGCACCGTGGGCTGAAGAAAAGAAGGCATCGCAATGAAACAATACGCGTCGATTTCGTGACGCCAACTGGGTGATCAGCGTTGTGAAAAAACAAACAGGCTGTAATCGAGCTGTTTAAAGGGCCGCGACTTCAGTACGTTAAAGAAGCCGCCGGCATATTCAGTGAATTCGTTGGTCTCGAGCATGTTGTGCATTTACACAAAAGGACTGGCGGTGAAGATACTTCGTCACTGAAGACCAACTTACGTAATATTTTTTGACTGCAATTTATCGTGTTCGCTCTTCGCTTTTGACATATTAACTTCTGGTGTTGATAAACCGTTGGCTAAAACTATCTTTTTTGTTGCTGGGTTTGCTGAGCCATTTATCGCGCCAATTTGGTTGATTGACATTCGTTTGGCTACTAAACTGGAAAAGATTGACGGCACAAAGAACAAAGCACAACGGGCGCTTTCGGGCGAATAGCCTTCCGGGCGACGCTCCGAGGCGGCGGCGCCTTCCGGGCGACTTCTTTGATCGGGCGGTGAGTACTAACCTTCGAACGGGCTCTTTAACAGCGAGGGCAGCCTTCGGGCGACCTTCCGAGCAAGCTCTTTGGCAGCGTGCGAGCGTCCGGGCAATTAATCTTTGGGCGACTCTTTCCGGGCCGAACGACGACGAACAACGGCCTTCCGGGCAGGCTGGCGAACTCTTCCAGCAGCTCTGTGACTCTTTAATCCCGAGCAGTCTCTTTTAATCTTTCCCGACGGCTCGCCTTCGGGAGGCTCTTTCTTCCGGGAATATTTTAACTATCCCGGGCGAACAACTACTCGGGCAGGCTCTTTAATACCGGGAAGACTCATTTAACTTCCCGGGCAGTCACCCATACCGGGCGGAGGTGCGTGGGAGGATATATTCGTGCATCGTGTTAACTCTTATATCGTTCTTATGGTTAAAGCGCGTTTCATTTATGCTCAATACCAACGACGCGCGACGGCGGGTGGATCGGGACTTCAACAAGGCTGAAAAGAAGAGCAGCCCGCAATGGGCATGAAAGGTTCTGAAAACAAAAAAGACTACACGTTATTAATTTCCGCTTGACCCACTATTTCATTGGTAACATTATTGATAATGAGCAGCCGCAATCGAAATATTTAAAAAAATTGCGGCAAAATGGAACTATAGACGGCTTGCATCAATACGGTAAACCTTGCGTTAATACGCCAAAAAAAAAAAAAAATATCAAAATAAACTAGTATCATATTTCTATCTAAAACTTCTACCATCCTTTCAATAACCAACTTTAATGAAATCTATTTTCCTTTCAGATATACTAACAATTAAAATATCTTTCAACTGACCATGAAAAATTGTTAAAAAGAAAAAGAAATTTACAACCATTCTTCATTTAAATCCAAACGAAACCGTCACCAGTTACTAAGATGAAAAAAAATTGAAAATAATAGTGTTATTAGAACGTTGAATATAGCAAATTTAAAAACAAAAATTCTTTCGTGCTTAAAGGCGATATTATTTAAAATTTCTCAAATTCAGTAAGCCGTTTGAAGCTCAAAACAACGTGGAACGAAATTATTTGTTCTATCCGATGGTGCATTGATTGTTTTTCAGCGTCATTAGAAAGATACTGACCGTAAACGTGCCAAAATGACTGAAACAACACAAAACATTAAATAAAATGTTTTCTAGAGACCAATTTTTAAAATTCGGCTTCGAGGTGCATTATGAGTCACATTTACGACTACTTATGAACCAAATTTCATGGCTATTGAGGTGTGATAGATTTGTTTAGGGTGAAGCCAATGAATATAAGATTATATATAAACAAAAAAAGTTGCATTTATTTTTGTAAAACAACAAGACATAAATATACGTACGATGCGATATATTATCAATAGAAGGTTAATGTTTTCAGGACAGTGCCCACTTTCAAATTTTTCTTACATTTTTAGCATCAACAAAGTATTGTGATACGGCTACTATAAGGGTGTTGCTTAGTTATGTTAACGTTCTTTTGAGCAACACGAGGAGCTATTTTTTGGAAAGACTTATAATCAATTTAAAAAAAGAAAAAGTAAACTTACAGAATATGCAGGAGAATGCGAGAAGAAATAAAAATCTAAATAACCTTTATCGTTTGCATCACATGGAAAAAGACAGTTCGGGAATAAGGCACTCCTTCAGCAGCATTTCGTGATCCAGACTTAGTGACGGTGTGGTTCGGAAATAAAGTCTACTCCCCTTCCGCAACATTTCGTGATGATCCAGACTTAGTGACGGTGGTTCGGAAATAAAAGTCTACTCCAGCTCCACCAACATTTCGTGATCCAGACTTAGTGACGGTGTGTTTCGGGAATAAAGGCTTACTCCCTTCACCAACATTTCGTGATCCAGACTTGCAGTGACGGTGTGTTTCGGGAATAAAGGCTACTCCCTTCCGCATTTCGTGATCAGACTTAGTGACGGTGTGTTTCGGGAATAAAAGGCTACTCCCTTCCGCAACATTTCGTGATCAGACTTAGTGACGGTTGTGGTTCGGAAATAAAGTCTACTCCTTCCGCAACCTTTCGTGATCCGGACTTGACGACGGTGTGGTACGCGAGAATAAAATCTACTCCTTCCGCAACATCTCGTGATCCGGACACCCGTGACGGTGTGGTGCGGGGTTCGGAAGAAGGTGCCATCTCAGTGTCGTCCTCGTCGTCTGACTGCTCAAAATGACGAGTCCTTCGAAACCAACCTTCGTGTTGCTTCAAAACGGAATTTTAATATATACTGCCCTACCACCAGGAGAAAACCTGAGCAGGGTTCCCTCAAATGAACTTGAGTCTAAGAAAGGGAGGATACGAATGTAAAATCAACCGCAACATTTGGCAACCTAAGCGCACTGCGAGTTCTTTTCAAACGAAGTACAAAAGAAAGTGAACTCCGTCCGGTTCTATCTACATAAATGAAATAAAGCCCTTTCCTTCACCCCAAAATGCAGTGGAATATCCCATTTCCATAACATTTCCTGAGCATGTCAGTGTCTAGGGTTTTCTCGTGGTAGGACAGTAACTTAAAAATTGGACAACGTAAGGGCTTGTAAATATATCTCTATTGAATGTATATGCAATATAAGACAAATCAGTTTACTTTCAAAAAAAATACATTACTACATTTCAAAAAATATATATTTGAATAATAGTTTCTTGATTTTTTTTTTCTATTTTGGAGAAAGAGAAAATGGCAAAATCGTACAGCTATAGTTTTCCATGAACCAAAAAAGTATCGTTTGTAGTGACCAAGATTAGGCCCGCAATTTAATATTTAATCATTTTCTCAAAATTCAATCACCCAACAATGGCGTTAGAGGATTTAGGCATGGGGTGAAGACATGAATCACCAGAGAAGACGGTTATGGATCCTGCCTCTGAATAACTCTTATCCACCATTTGCTAAACCAGCGGGAGTGATGCTCCCTAAACTTTCTCGTATACTCAACACGCGTAGGGAAAAGAATAAACTAGAGGAGGCACAAAACGAACAAAGAGCCCTAATGCGGTGGAGGAAAATAAAGTACCACGATTTCCGAAGATGCTTAACGCCGAAGTGGATTTAAACTGGCGTGATTACCAGTAGAGGCTGGGTGTAAGATAAAGAAAACGAGAATTGGCAATTTGAATAGTTTTTTTAAACCGATTAACACAAGCATTGGACACAAATCTACCATTAAGGTAAGAAGGCAACATAAATTTCATTTATCAAAAGCAAATTTTTTTAAAAGTTATTGCGTTCAAAGTATGCAATTATAGGCGAACCTTGAACAGTCAACCCGTTGACAGTTTGGTCCCATTTGATACAAACCCTACATTTTGATGATAAAAATAGTAACAATTTCATCTACTAGCTATTTAAGTTTGTGAATTATCTTTTCACGACACCTTACAGACAGACTTCCCCGAGGACGGATTTTTGTGCAGAATTTGATAGAAACCAAATTTCATTGTAAAATAATTTTTTAAAGAAGTTGTGCGTTCAAAGTATGCAGTTATATAGACGAACAGACAGTCAAGCCATTGACGGATTTGGTCCAAAATTTGATACAAACCTACATTCTGATGATAAAATGTGGCGCAATTTCATCTACCTAACTATTTAAGTTTGTGAATTATCTTTTCACATTAACACGGACATACAGACAAACTTCCCGAGGACAATTTTTTTGTTGCAAGAATTTGATAGAAACCAAATTTCATTTAGCAAGTAATTTTTTATAAGTTATTGCGTTCAAGGTATGCAGTTATATGAACAGAAAGACAGTTAAACGTTGACGGATTTGGTCAAAAATTTGATACAAACCTACATTCCTGGTGATAAAATGTGGCACCAAATTTTATCTACCTAGCTATTTAAGTTTGTGAATTATCTTGTTCACATTAACACGGACATACAGACAGACAGAAACCTACAATTTAAAATTAATAAGCCACATACCATTCATATCTAAAGTCACTTATAAGCTTAGAGAGATAACGAATATTATGTTCACAAGTTTGCGATTATACAGACAAATGAACAATCCAACCTTTGCCGTATTTGGCCCAAACTTTTATAGGACCTACATTCCTTATGATAAAACTGTGTACCAAATTTTATCAATTTTTTATCCAAATTTTTATTTCCCTGGTCGAAAACACAATTTTGGAATTATGTCTTGTAAACACGATAGCGTTACTATTAGAGCTACAGGACTGAAATTTGGTATGTGATCTTCCCACGATTTACGTTTCTTTTCAAATTGGACAAAATCCGTCAGCAGAATCCGTCTGTCTGTATGTCGAAGTCATGCGAACGCTATAACTCAAAAGCAGATAACTAGAGGACGGTACACTGTTTCGTCATGAATGTGGAGTCATGCCATTTTGGGCCAAATCCATCAACAAACTGACTCTCTGATCGTCTATATAATAAGTCTTGTTCAACTCCATGAGCATGCGTAAATGCCTGTGCAAGAAGGGATGCGAAAACTTGGCGGTTGCCGAAACCAATTCTGGCGGCGAGATTTTGGCAAGGCCTTAAACATTTAGGGCGTCTCGTTTTACTTGCGTATTGGAAGCAATCTCTGCGCATGCACAAGATATTCCTGTTTTCTTCTCCGCACGCGGAACGAACTTACATTACTAGGATTTGATAAAAAATAAATATTGCGGTTTTAATACATACGTATCTTTTTTGAATATGATTCTTCTCAATATTTTACTGTCACTATAATCAACAATGAAAAACTACGATGGTCATTGCATTCTGGGTTACAGTTGGTTCGAACTTTTCATCAACGCGGGGAAGGGAAATGTAAATCATTTTGAAAAGTATACGAGAAAGTTTGAGGGAGGCCACTCCCGCTGGTTTGTATCGAGGGAGGGTCACAAATGTGGAGATTCGTCCAAAATCTCGAGTTCAGGTACGACGATTACAATACTTTCTCTTTGTATACTTCATTGTGCCAGAAAGTAAAACTGGTGAACCGATATACGCATTAGCATTTTATTGCCTTTCGCTGCGGTCGGCTGGAGGAGATTTTTACTCCAAAGCGATATGTAAATTTTGTTAATTTCGTCACAGAAAGTCCTGTAGGAAGGCGTAGCATATCCACACCTACGTAGGAGACAAGTAGACTTCGACCTTGGGTGCTACTACGTGACTCGACGTCTCTTTGATTAAACAAGAATATCCATTAACGCCCATATTAATTTAAAAGCAGATTTCAATAATTTCTATTAAATTATTCTTGAAACACAAAGATAAGGATTAATTGTAGTAAGAATTAAAATCGGAGAAAATAATTTCGTTTTGGTGTTTTTTTTACTTTAAAAATTTTAAAATCAGTAGAAAATAATTTTACTCACTTTCTCGTATGCAGTATACAAAGAGAAAATATTGTAATCGTCAAAAAAAATTCGAACTCGGATTTTGATGAATCTCCACGTTTGAACCCTCCATGAGTCGAAAAACACAATTTTGGAATTATGTCTGTCGTCTGTGAGAGTACGATGAAAACTCGAAAACTATCAAAGTTAGAGGGACGAGAATTTGGTATGGGATCTTTACACATCATTTGTAGGTTTCTATCAAATTTTGGACGAAATCAAAATCTACTGAAGTCTGTGTTATGTCCGTGTAAACTTAAATGGCAGAATTTGGTACATTTTATCATCGAAGATATGAGTTTGCCTCCGGACCAAATCCGTCGAAGGGTTGACTATCTGTTGGACTGTACAATCGCGTACTTGTAAATTATATCTCCTAAACACTTTGGCTGAGATAAATAAAATTGGTATGACAGTTTGCTAACATTAGTATAGATCGGTGCCCCAATTTCGTTTTCAATCGGCTAAAAAGGCGTTCAAGTAGAGAAGGCGAGATGCAGATCATTTAGGAGATAAGCGCGGTAGTTGGTCAATTATCACTTATAACCACAGCCCATTTCCTTGTGCCTTAAAGGGGTTTTCATTAAGAGGTAGTGGCGTAAATGACCGCAAGTTGCAGGAGAGTCCAATTCATCATTTACCCTCCCAAAAGGTCCCGGTTTTAAAGGAGCTAGAAGAAAAATTTGCCTCGGAATTAAAGATTTAAATACAAATCCTTGACTCGTTGATTAGGATCATCTGACGTTCTTACCGCCAATTCTCTTGATTTAATAATTGTTAGTATCAACATATAATATCTCACATTCTCAACACTACATGAAGTTTTATAGGAATCTTTCATACTGGTGCTTCGGTCAGTTCGATTTCCATGATAATCTCTAATATATATAAAGGCAATGTTTGTGTGCGTGCGTGTGTGTGTGTGTTTGTCTGCGATGTCCAGACGAATCTATCGCACTCACAACCAAGTAGCACACAAGGTAGTCATGGTACGACTGAAATGCACCTCGAAGCCAGGTACAAATTTTAATCTAAGTCTGTTTTTTTTATTTAATGTTTTTTTTTGTGTTGTTTTTGGTTGATTTTTCGCACTAATTTCTCAATAGATTGGTTTCGAATAATTGTACGACAAAATAGATACACCATCGGAAAGAGCACGCGATTTCCTTCTAATAAAGTTAGTTGCAATTTCTAACGTAATTAACTGAATTTTGGAATTTTAAAACTAGTCAGTTTGCTATCTAAATGTTGGTTGTTTTAAATTTGTTGCATCCGACTTTCTAATAACACTATTATTTTCAATTTTTTTCAGGTTATAACTAGAACTGTTCTGTCAGTTTAAAACAGAGAATGGATTCAAAATCTTTATCGTTTTTTTTAATTAATTTTTTCTGGGCCGTTGCAGAGTTATTTTCTCGATCGAGTTCCAAAGCAGCACTTCTTCGGAACGTTGATGCCAATTTTGATTGGCGGACGCGTAGAGATACGTCATGACTCTTCACCTGAATGTGACATTTTCGATTATTGATTTTCGATTTAATTTATATTTTGCTTGCTGTATAATAATCCATTTTCACGTTCCACTTTTGTATATGTTTTTGGATTAACGTACTCTGTATGTAGCACGTGAAAAAAATAAGCAGGAAAATCAAAAATGTGTATCTTTTGTTTGGATTTTGTTTTCAAAACTTTTTCATGTCATTGTGGGCGGTTCTTTTTTTTTTTTCATTTTGTTAAAGTCCTGATTCCAATGGCACGCCATGCGCGTACTGCCAGTAAATTATATTTATAAAATAAACATCACGATTTAGATCATTTTCATTGAATAACTTCATTAGACTTTTTTACTTCATCTCTAACTTATTATTGTTGTTCATGTTGTTTTTCGCATTTATTCACTAGTATCGCCGTTTTTCAAAAAAAGTTTTGCTCTAGGTACTATTAAAGAGCCGCGTTCGCCCACATTGTGATTTAGCCGCAGATTAACGCCATTTCTTTTAATCTTGTTCGAAATGCAATCGCGCGGTTGATTCAAAGAAAACCATTGTTGAAATCCGACCAATTTGAAGTGCAAGCAAATGTAGAAACAAAGCCAATGCATGTCTGCCAGTTAACTGTTTTGAATTACACAACCAATACTATAATAACTGAAAACGCACGCAGCACATAACACTGCTGTGATGGATAAAAATGATGTTTATCCTTTGTCTTTCGAGGAATTTCGGCCGGAAGTCTGTTTTAGTGAAAACAAATTTAAACAGGATTTGCAGAACAAAGATATAAGGATATCTGAGAAATGTGCCCCATTTGTGTTTGTATGTATGTGTGAATTATTTCAAAGGCTCCACGGAATGTGAAGCCGAGCGTGTAGAAGACATGCATTTTTACTTTCTCGTATACGAAGTATACAAGAGAAAATATTGTATTCTCAAAAATTCGAACTCAGATTTTGACGAATCTCCACGTTAGACCTCCCTGAGTCAGAAAAACACAATTTTGGAATTATGTCTGTCTGTCGTTTGTCTGTCTGTGAACACGATAACTCGAAAACTATTAAGATACGGGATGAAATTTTGTATGTGACCTTTACACATACATAATTTGAGTTTCTACCAAAGTTTAGACAAAATCCGTCAACGGGAAGTCTGTCTGTCATTTCCGAAGTCATGCAGAACACTATAACTCAAAAACTTGAATACTAGATGGATAAAATTTGGGTACACTGTTTATCTCGTCATGAATGTAAGGTCCGTATAAAATTTTGGGCCAAATCTGTCAACGAGGCTGACTGTCTGTCGGTCTGTATAATAGCATACTTGTTCAACTCCATGCGCATGCGTAAATGCCTGTATAAGAAGGATACTCCGAAAACTGGCGGTTGCCAAAACCAATTCTGGCGGCGCGAGTTGTGAGGAAGCAAACATTTAGGGCGTCTCGTTTTACTTGCGTATTGGAAGGAATCTGCTGCGCGAAGCTATTCAGCGAGCAAGCTATTCTCCTGTTTTCTTCTCCGCACGCGGAACTTGCATTTAGAGTTTGATAAAAAAAATAAATATTGCGAAGTTTTAACACATACGTATCTTTTGAACATGATTCTTCACCTCAATATTTTACTATCACTATAATCAACAATGAAAATCCTTCTGATAGTCATTGCATTTGAGGTTACAGTTGGTTCGAGCTTTTTATCAACGCAGGGGGAAGGAAATGACAAATGTTTGAAAAGTATAACGAGAAAGTTTAAGGGAGCCACTCCCGCTGGTTAGTCATAAATTTGAAAATTCGCGCGCATTAAATGCTCGACTGGAAAACTATAGAAAGGAGCACAATATAAATCTTTTTAATCTAATTAAATCATTTAGTTAGTAGTAAGCAATATTAATTACTTATGAGACAAATCTAGTTGGCTATATATTTTTAGAGGTGGCAGATCTGAGGGGTGGCCTGGTGCCCAAGATAGAGAATTAACATTTAAATTCACTAATGTGTTTCTTAACTCCTTTAAAAAAAAGTGACAATGTTTTTGGCAGGGCTCAGTTTTCCACTTTTGTAGTCATTCCACTCGTAGAAGCGGTCGAAAACATGTTTTTTGCAAGTTATTTCATTGTATTTTTTATTAAATTATCGAAAGTTTTTTAGTGTTCTTTATGATTCTCGTTGTCGGGTATTAAAGACTGTAAGATTAAGACGTTTTATATAAACATAAGATTTGAGATTCGTCACGACGATACAAAACTTTTTGCTCCTCCCCCAGACCTAAGTCCTGGTTCGCCACTGTGTACCAATACACGATATATACAAGGGGGGGGCGTCCCATAATTTTAGTAGGGCGCCAGTACTCTGAAGCCGGCCCTCAGTATTTCTCTATAACAGTCATTTGATGCTTCGGTGTTTCAGTTCATTTTCCGACACTGTGTTAATCTGTTTTCTGTAATAATCACGCTTGTTGTAGCATATATAGCCAAATTAATGAATCAAAGGCTCATGATACAGGAGGAGGACGCCGTCTTCTGTAACTCGAAGCACCTAGGTAAAGCTGAACTTAGTTCCTATAAATTGGTGTAGGTTGTTGCTTTCCTCGAAAACTTTCGGAGGAACTGGCCTACATTTTGTTTCGATTGAAGGAAAACTGGGAAAACTCTAGCAGCAGATCGACCATTGTTTAATTTTACTTATATTAACGTCCGTTTTGAAGCAACACGAGAGCTATTTTTGGAAGAACTTCGCCATTTGAACTGCAGTCGGATGACGCGAGGCTGGTACTTCTCCAAACTCCACACCACCAACGGGAAGACGTTTGGACACTACGTCTGATTTTGCACGCGACAGGTCCCATACGTGAGCGGATCTACAGTGGAATCGGGTTTCGAGCCTGAGCCTCCCGGCACGGCCGAGGAACCTTTCCACTGAGCCACCGCCGTCCCCAGCCAGTCTGATCTCATGAGTAATTGCGTTGCTAAAAGCGTACATCGGTCTACCAGTTTTAAATGAAGCTGGTTCAGAGTACTGTCAGAGGACAAAACCGATCAGGTTAATAATTGGTACGTTCTTTTGTTATTGTTCTTTATTACTCTTGTTCTTTTGTAATATTATGTTATAGACGTCCGTAATTTTTTTTTTAACGTGGCTTGGTTATAGAAGTTTCACGCTTAATCAAACCGATTTTCTGGCTCCGAGTTGGGGGTACCGTGGTGAAATGTGAAATGTCCTTCCGTGTGTATGTAAGCACAACAAACTCGAGACGCAACAAGCTAGATGAATTACTTTGGTGTTTGGTGTCTATGATCAGTATAGGTTGGACAAATCGTCAACGGGTTTGACTATTTGTTGGTCTAAATATTTTATGTGTGTGAAATTAATAACTTAAAACGCAAAAAGCTAGATGAATTACTTTTGGTGTTTGGTTTCTATAATCAGAATTATAGGTTGGACCAAATCCGTCAACAGGTTTTTGACTTTTGTTGGTCTAAATATTTTATATATGTGAATGATAACTTAAAAACGCAAAACTAGATGAATTACTTTGGTGTTTGGTTTCTATGATCAGAATTATAGGTTGGACCAAATCCGTCACGGGTTTATCTATTTGTCAGTCTAAATATTTTATGTGTGTAAATTGATAACTAAAAACAAACAAGCTAGATGAATTCCTTTGGTGTTTGGTGTCTGTGATCAGAATTATAGTGAATCAAATTTGGACAAATCCGTCCAACGGGTTTGACTACTTGTCGGTCAAATATTTTATTATTATTGAATGTGATAACTAAGAACGACAACAAACTAGATGAATTCCTTTGGTGTTTGGTGTCTATGATCCGAATTATAGGTATGAATCAAATTTTGGACCATATGCGTCAACTGGACTTTAACTATTTGTCGGTCTAAATATTTTATGTGTTTGAAATTGATAACTTAAAAACAAAAAAAGCTAGATGAATTACTTTGGTGTTTGGTGTCTGTGATCAGAATTATGAGTATGAATCAAATTTAGGACCAAATCCGTCAACGGGTTTGACTACTTGTCAGATCTAAATATTTTATGTTAATGATTGATAACTTAAAAACGCAAAATGCTAGATGAATTACTTTGGTGTTTGCTTCTATGATAAAATTATAGGTATGAATCAAGATTTAGACCAAATCCCGTCAACGACCCGTAGCTCTAATAGTTTTCGAGTTATCGTGTTCACAGACAGACATGATTCC
>BGPR01015696.1:0-22940 GCA_013235015.1 Araneus ventricosus | reverse complement strand
GGCGAATTAAAATAAATTGCATGAGAATCAGAATAACTCAAACGACTTGATTCGCTCATATTTGAAGGAGACTCAAAACGCATATTTGTGGAAGCATTCTGTAGCGTTTCATCACCTAAGCCATCACTATTTAATGAATTTTGGACTTGCCTCTCATTAATAGACTTTTCCAACTGAGATGAAGCCGTGTTTGTATCTAAATTTGCAATATTTAGTTTGAAATCTACTAATTCTTTACATGAGATTTTATGTACAGTTCTGTCTACTTCTAAATTTGATGATTTTCTCTCGCTTACTTGCAGATTTGGTAATTCTTCCCTTCTATCAGCTAAGCATAGTTCAAATTTATCTTGCGAATCAGTAAATCCAGGTATTTTTTGTGATTCAATTGCAATAATTTCATTCTTATCCCTCTTTAAATCATTAAGAACAGATAGGCAATGGCCTATTTCTTCACCGTCGTATTTCGGATAACAGTTCAAGTATTTTAAAAATTTACATGGAAATGTTCTTGGCTCACAGGGTTCGAAATCATTGCCCTCACAGTTATCAGTTTCATTCTTCTCCCTTTTTACTGAACGATCAACAGAATTGATATCTGCTCGCATTCCATCATCAGTAACTGATGTAGAGTTCTCACTGACTGCACGATTTTCATTTGGTTCCAATTTTATAGAAACATCAGAAAACAGATGATTATCAGATGCCTCTGCCACCTTTTCAGAAACACCAGCCGAATTGGTGTTTAAAACTGGAACTTTATCGTCGACTGATTTGCCGTCTTCATTTTCTTTATGCGGTTCAGATTTAATACGAATATTTTGAGTCGCGGAAACTTCGTTTTTATTGACAGAAGAATGAATATTTCCGAAATTGTCTTCAATTTGGTTTTCAGCCGACTCACTGTGCTCAATTTTTATCTTAGTCAGATTATCCGTGGGAGGTACAATAGCAGACTCATCGAAACTGACTTCTTTATTCATTTCAGCTTTTTTTGTAATATCCTTGCACAAAGGAGGCAGTCTATTCTCTTGAGACCAAATCTTAACTGGAGAGCATATTGGGACGATTGGACCAGAATCGTCAGTTAAATCGATGACTTCAACCTTGATTTGTGTTTGGGGGACGTTTTCGATGATCATACAATCGTCAGAAATGGCTGGCTTTTTGGCTGCTGGGAAAAGAGTGGTCGAGGTTTCAAACCTTGTGTCTGGATAAAAGGTGGGTTCTTCCTCCTTCTTCACTGGAGAGATCAGGCCCTCGGTTGCTGACATTTCCACTGGCTGGGGCAACCGGGAAATTTCGATCAGCTCTGATCGTTTCCTTTTTTTCGTTCTTTTTATTCTGGGCATCTGAAAAAATGTATAAACATTAACTGACTTAATGTAATATTTTGATACAGAATCTATATTAATATTTCTCTTGTGGGGCTCCCAAAAGGCTGTTTACTTAGCTAAAGGATTTCGCAACATCTATAGCAAACGATGGATCACGTGATTTAACTTTCCAAACGTAAATATGCTTTTGAAGTTGGGAACAAAAGAGATTTAAAAAATGGCTATGCACTTTGCAAAAATAATTTGTTCTCTCGAAATGGCAAAAACGTAAATTGTTTAGAATAACATTTTTTGAAAAAGAGTCAGTATAAATGAAACATTTTTAAAAATTCTAAATCTGAACTTATCTAACTACAAATACTTAATAAAAAAAATAAGAATAAAATATTTCTAACCCTGAAATTTTTTTCCTTTTCGCGAGATTTGAACGAGAGGCGCGATTATGGCGAGTTTGGCAACAAATCTATTAAGCTCAACCATAAATATTTATTGCTAGGAGGCTGCACTGTGTCCTCATTGTACCGAGCGAAGCGAGCAGGTTTTGCATAGAGAACCTTAGCGGATTGCTACGCAATCTATCTGGAGGGTTGGTTAGTGAGTAGAGGGCTAGTTAGGGGCAGAGTCCCCTAATGAACATTTTATTACAGATTAGTCCATTCGTCACATAAAAACACTTGCGGGAAATAAAATCAAAGACATTCAGATGTCAAAGTCCTCAAAAGTGGCGAAAATTGCGGAAAGTCTTTGCAAGGAAGAGCATTTTTGAGGTTTTATGGCTCGTAACACTTTCTCACGTAATGCAGTTAAGTAACTAGAAAAATAAATATTAATTTGTTTAGTCTGATATAAGATGGCTTTCAATTATATGAATGTAAACAATTAACAGGAATGCGTAGAAAATCAGCATTCCATCCCATATTATTTAACGTACTTCAGCTATAAATATCATGCGTTGGAGCTGTCCAGTTATTTAAACTGGTTTGACAAGTATCAATCACTATAAAAACAGTCATGCAAAGGAAGTTTTATTTAGCAGTAAAAAAATTTAAAGCTATGAAAGTGACCAACATTTTATGGGAAATAAATAAAAGAAAACCGATTTATAATATCAATATATTTATTTATTATTTCAATATAAACACCGCAGTTTTTTTTATTATAACTTTCAATTATTTAGGGTTAAGTCGACATTTCATTAAATTTCCGATAATTTTCATTCTGGATTTTGAATTAAAGTCATGCATTCGTTGACAAAAACGAAACTACACAGAATTGGGTTGAAAATTAAAAATTTTTAAAAAGGATTTATGTTTTTAATGAAAGTGTTTTTTGTCAAAACTCTAAGTTCCATGTAAGCTCTAAAATATGGCGCAACTCTACATTATAAAGATTATTTTTAGTTGCCAGTAACTCTTGAAGTATATCTCACAAATTTTCTCTCAGATATATATGTTATGGTAAATGTGTCTAATCGGTTATTATATATAATGACCGCGGTAATTATACATAATAACCGGTTATTATATATAATGACTGCATAAAAATACGGTTATTATATACAATTACAGCGATGATTATATACAGGGTTCCCACTTATATCTGTTACACCCTCTTAACTTCTAAACGGTGACAGCTTAGGCCATAAAGTTCGTTTCCAGGTATAGTGAAAAGGCTATGCGCTACTCGATGAGACGACTTACAACGCCATCTATCGGCAAATTTTGGATTTAGAGTTCCTATCTCGAAAAAAGTACAAGATACGGGAGAAAGGTCAATTACAAAATTGTAGAGCGTCTTTGATTTAGTACAAAAAGATACCTTGTACACAATAATACGAAGAAATGAACGTTTAAAGTGCACATTTGTTTGTTCTCGACTTCCGAAACTATGACGTCACTAAACGGTTAAAACGAGAAAAAACAATTAGTTATCACAATATACCTTTATTTTCGGTGTTCAAAGTGCTCTCCGTCATCTACAATGCAGATTTGAGTCCTTGTTTAAATTTCACTTTGCACACGTTTTAGCATATAGTTGGTGCGCAAACACAAGCAATAGTAATACGTCCTGCAATGTTGGCGGAAATGTCCATACACCTGCTGTTTGAGTTATTTCCACAAGAATAAGTATAATGGGATCATTTTTTGTCCGAAAATAACATTTTCTCCTTTTATTCGTGTCATATGACATCAAAAGTTCCGAACATGCGAGCAAACAAATGCGCATTTTACACATTTTGTTCTTAGCATTATTCCACTCAAGGTGTCTTTTCGAACTAAATCAAAGACGCTCTACAATTTTGTAATTGACATTTTTTTTCCCGTCTCTCGTACCGTTTTCGAGATAGCACCGCTAATTCCAAAATTTGCCGATAGATGGCATTGTAAGTTGTCTCATCGAGTAGCGCATAGCGTTTATACTATACCTAGACGCCAACTTTATGGCCTAAGCTGTCACCGTTTAGAAGTTAAGGGGTGTAACGGATATAAGTGGAAACCCTGTTAACCGATTTATCACATTAACCATAACATATCTATTAGGCTCTCTCTGACATTTATTTGGATACTGATGTGAGTAAATTTAAGTACTGTTCTGAAAGATGAATGAGAAAGAATTTCATGTAGCGAGGAAATATTATATTTTTTAAGGTGAAACGGCTTAGGAAACCAATGGCTAAGCTTCATAAACGTTATGGTGACTCTATCTTCGATTATAGCAGTTTATAAGTGGTTAGGTAACTTTCGAAGTGGCGTGTGAGCATATGTAGAGCTGAAAACCCAGAAGGCTCTGTTGAGGTTACTACTCAAGAAATCATTAAAAAAGTCAATGGATCATTGATTTATGAGAGAGCAGCGAGATCACCTGGAATTTCTATGAATATAGGCATCTCAAATAACCGTTTACATAATATTTTGCGCGAACATTTACACATGAATGCAACAAACTCCGCAAGATGGGCTCCGCGATTGTAGGGATGGCAGTTATTGCAAAAAAACCGGTTTGCGGTCAAACCGGTTTTGCCACCTCCGGTTTAACCTGGCGGGCTCTTGAAACCGCTCAAAATAACCGGTTTTTAAAAAAACCGATTTTCGGGGTTTTTTTAAAGCAACGTTTGTGGACAGAATTTGTTTATTAATAATAATATACAATAAGTAAGCATTAATTCAATAATTAATTAATGTAATAAGTAATGATCATAAATAAGCAATTAATACAATATGTAATAATAATAAATGAGAAATTATTGCAATAAGTATGCATTATCGACAAAATTTTTTATTAACATTGCCTTCACAAGAAATTAATTCATTGGCCAATATTTATCATCTTATCTGCTCATAAAGATTCTTTCAGCAATGTGGTGATCCGTGAGTCGATACCTCTCATCGGAAACAACATCATTCAACGTAGATACAGTGAAACCTCTCTGAGCGGCCACCCCTCCGTTCCGAGAAAAATTGGCCGCTCAGAGGGGGTGGCCGCTCTGAAGGGTTTTCGTTACAATTACAAGATAATTGCTATAATACATAATATAAACAACTTACTTGATGCTGTTGCGTTGAGCACGCAAAAAGGTGTATTGTTATCGTATTTTGTTTAAATCTTCTGTATCTTTTTTATACTGTTTCTTTTTTACCTTTTAATTTATATTTCAATTATTTGTTTCTTTATTATATTAGAAATAGCTGCATATGCGACATTCTATATATTACAAAGAGTTTTAATTAATTTTTGACTAATTAATTTATAGTTAATATCTTTGTTAAATCTTGTTAATTATAACTGATAATATAAACAAGTCTGACACATATTTCTTATTTAAAATGAAGTTTGAGACTTATCTAAAGAGAAAATTGTACTTTATTTAATAATTTTTTACATTTTTTGAAAAAAAGGATACAACTTGTGACTGTTTTAAGTTTTTGCCCTTCTCGGAAAAAACCCATTTTTTCAAGTTCGTTTTTCAGTTTAAAAAGTAAATCTCTAACCGATGCTTTTGTTAAATGGAATGGGCGAACCCACCCGGCGGCCGTTCAGAGGGGTTGGGTGGCCGTTGCTAGGGGTTATTTTAACATTAGGTCTATGGGCCGAAAAATCCGTGCCACGAAAAATTGGCTGTTAAGAGGGGTGGCCGATATGTAGGGGTGGCCGTTCGAAGAGGTTTCACTGTACTAATCTTTCGAAAGCCACAGAACTTTCGACTAAAGATAAATATTTTTGGCTACAAAAAACAGATGTCGTTTGCAGACAAAATTTTTTAGTAGTATTGATTTGCAGGGAAATCAATCCATTGGCCAATATTTATCTGTCCATAAAGACTCTTTCAGTAATCCGCCAACCAACAGACGTCTCGAGGAAGGGGTTGTCGGTGATTGGCCTAAGATGATGAAATTCAAAGCTTTATAACTTGGTAAATTTTAGTCTAGTCGAACCTAAAATCGAGCCTATCTTCCGACCTCATTTTTGGATTTAAAAAAATAACCGGTTTAAACCGGGGCAAATAATAACCGAAATAACCGGTAAAACGAAACAAAAAAAAAACGTTTTTCCCCTCCCTACGCGATTGCTCACTCTGGACTAAAAGTTTTAAGCTGTTTCAACGGAATATATATGAAATTTTGGGTCTTTTTACTTTCTCGTATACGAAAAGAAAGTATTGTAATCGTCAAAAAAATTCGAACTCGAGATTTTGACGAATCTCCACATTTTAGCCCTCCCCGAGTCCGAAAAACACTTTTTTGGAATTATGTCTGTCTGTAAACACGATAACTCGAAAACTATGAGAGCTACGGGGATGAAATTTGGTATCTGGCCTTTAAACATAATTTGTAGGTTTCTATCAAATTTTGGACAAAATCCGTCAAAGAGAAGTCTGTCTGTCTGTATATCCGAAGTCATGTGAACACTATAACTCAAAAACTTGAATAGCTAGATGGATAAAATTTGGTACACAGTTTTATCGTCATGAATGTAGGTCCGTATAAAATTTTGGGCCAAATCCGTCAAAAGGTTGACTGTCTGTCGGCCTGTATAATTTACCATTGAAACCAATCCGCTGTCTCCACGCGCATGCGTACAGAAGCAATCGTCTATGCTTCCGAAAGGAGCGAATTACGTCAGTTTGTCCTTGAGACGGCAAGAGTGAAACCTAGCAGTGTGCGATAGATGCGTTTTAATCGGTACGCATCTCTTTGAATTCTTTACCTATATATTTTTCAATCACTATAATGAAAAACCTTCTGATAGTCATTGGATTCTGGATAACAGTAGGTTCGAATTTTTTTAGCTACGCGGGGAAAGGAGAAACGGCACCTTTTAGGGGAAGTATGCGAGAAAGTGTAGGGGAGAACACTCCCGCTGGTTCTGATAGTTGAGGAAATATGGATTCAACACTATCAGCCTGGACGAAGAACAATAAAAAGAGTGGGCTGCGAGTGGAATTTTGCTTCCCAAAAGGCGAAAACTTTTCTTTCAGCTAGATAGGTTATGATCAGTCTTCTGGATGCTCACGGTATTATAATCTTTTTTCGACATTTTGGAAAAGGACAAAATAATCACCGGAACGTATTATGAATATTTTCTGGATCATTTAAATAATGAAATAGAGGGGAAAAGTCATCACTTAGGGAGAAAAAAGATTCTTTTCATCACAATAATGCACCAGCTCATACTTCTCCAGTTGTGAGTGTCAAACTACATTAGACAAACCTAAATTAGACAACTTATTCCATTTACTTACAACATTTACTTACTTACACATGAATACTTACTAAATTACTTACTAATTACTTATTAAATTACTTACAACTTATTACATTACTTACAACATTTAATTTCCTAACTTAGACAACAAATATGTTCTTATGCAACATTTCAACAATCTTTTCATTGCTGAAATGAAATTTCTATAGTTTTCATTATTTCTATAAACATTTAATCGCCTCTTTTTCTTTTATTGTTGGAAGCTCAGGAATTAAAATTATTTTATAAGCCCATATTCCTTTACACTGTCACTATGAATTTTTCCTTCATTTATTTTAATAATTTTTTTGTGTAATCTGTAAGAAAAACTCACCAAGATAGTATAAGTGTACAAGGTGTTCGCAGATCTTTATGATTCTAAACATTGATAACAAAAATATGAAAAAGGTGAAATGAAATGCAGTTTGCGGCAAAAGAATGAAGAAATCTGACAGATCTTTTCTTTACAGTACATTCAGTTTAACTCTGTAAGGATCCGCACTAAGACAGTTCACAAAAAGAGGGATGTCCAGCCAAATGTAACACCGTGGTGTGAGGTCAAGATCGCCCCCGGTGGCCGGACAAATGAGAAGGAGGGGAGCAGAGGTTAGAGGAGGACGCAACGACGCGTCTCTTTCTTTTGTCAACATGACACTAGATTAATGTTTTTGGCCATCCAGGCTGTCTTTAGCCACTATCTTTTCCAAAATTCCTCTAAATTCATGTAAAATATTTTGCAAATTAAATACAGGGTTTCCACTTATATCCATTACACCCTCTTAACTTCTAAACGGTGACAGCTTAGGCCATAAAATTGGTGTCTAGGTATAGTAAAAAGGCTATGCGCTACTCGATGAGACAACTTACAACGCCATCTATCGGCAAATTTTGGAATTAGCGGTCCTATCTCGTAAACGGTGAAAGATACCAGAAAAGAGTCAATTAGAAAGTTGCAGAGCGCTCTTGATTTAGTACGAAAAGATAGCTTGCGCACATTAATACTCAAAACAGAATGCAAAAAATGAACATTTGTTTGGTCACGATTTCGAAAATTGTGATGTCATGAAGAGTGGAAGAGAGAAACTGAGACACGTCCCTGTCTTCTGGATCATTTATTTATATTGCTCAAAATGCTCTCCGTTAGCCACTATACACATTTGCACTCTGGACTGGATTTCTCGCTTCACTCGCGTTTCATGACGCCATAGTGTTGAAAATCACAATCAAACAAATGTCCATTTTTTACATTCTGTTTTGAGTATTAATGTGCGCAAGTATCTTTTCGTACTAAATCGAGAGTGCTCTGCAACTTTCTAATTGACTTTTTTCTCGTATCTTTCACCGCTTACGAGATAGGACCGCTAATTCCAAAATTTGCCGATAGATGGCGTTGTAAGTTGTCTCATCGAGTAGCGCATAACCTTTTTACTATACCTAGACACCAAATTTATGGCCTAAGTTGTCACCGTCTATAAGTTTAGGTTGTGTAACGGATATAAGTGGGAACTCTTGATTTAGTCTAGAGACTGGTGTTTCTGAATTATTTTGCCTAACAGGCATTCGGATACGATGATTCAACGAAGATTAAA
This sequence comes from Araneus ventricosus, assembly GCA_013235015.1. Taxonomy (NCBI): domain Eukaryota; kingdom Metazoa; phylum Arthropoda; class Arachnida; order Araneae; family Araneidae; genus Araneus; species Araneus ventricosus. The sequence continues at coordinate 14,272 of BGPR01015696.1, read as the reverse complement.
CTACGCTCTACCAAGACCATGGCAAAAGGCTGGAACGAAATAGGAAAACCAGAGAGTGATTCTGTTTGCACTAGCTCTACGGGAGCTCCTTTGTAGCATGAAAAATGTAAGTCGATACCCGCCAAGTGTTTTTTAGCATTTCCTGTTCCTGTATCTTCTGCATCCATGCATGAATTGAACATTAAGTGGGACATTCACCGCTGTTCAATTCCACGATTTTTGGAACACGGGAAGGAAAAACCTTTCGTCAATGAGAGAAATCGATGAAAATTGGCGCAAATGGATTGCATTGATGGAATTCCGAATAGTTTGAAATGAAATTGGAATGGCCGGATGGCCTTTTGACACCTCGCTGCGAGGGTAGCAGGAAAACAAAATCACTACCTAGATTGGGACCCTGCGAAGAGGCTAAGACATGTTGAAAGTAAACGCGGGGGGCGCGGGGGGGGCGGAGGAACTCTGGGACTTTGAACCTCCTCAAACAAGATGTATCAGAACAAACTTTAAAACATCCGTGAATGACTTGCCTAAATTTTTCGACTGGAATGAGTGGAATACAAATAAGTTGTTGGGACAAATGGAATGGAATGGAGTATTGATGAATGTCCAGCTTTAGACATTTAGAAGTGATATATCGTGGACCTCTATTGTAGGGGAGAGTGGGTTAAAACTGGGTATCCTTGATTCTGGCAATATTAGTTCTTCTTTCTAGCGGACAGATACTGGATTACACTCTACTAGGCAAGAAAAAGAAACAGTCATAGTGGCGTGTTGCAGCTGTTGAATTCACTGCTTCCGTGAAGATTTATTTGTTTAAAGATGTCAGCTATCTAATGTTCGTTTGATTTTAAACTATCCTTACTTAAAAATCATTACACTTTTAAAAACCATTTTCAGCCCAGCTTATTATACGTTTACTAAGGATTTATACCCTATCAAACTGTAAGGACTTACTCCAATAATTGCGCTGTTCTATCTCGTTTTATATAACCGCTGCACTCGGGATTAAACCGGGGGTCCCAAGTGGCGTAAGACCGGGACAGTCAGTATTGATGATTCTTACGCTGAAGACGATAAAAACACATCAGACGTTGATTATTTATATTCTAATGATGAATTTTCTAATTTAAATAAAGAAGAATGGTTAATCTAATGTGAACACCGTCTTAGCTGTGCCCACGAAAGCTGCAGTGGAGCGGAGGAAGAAGACAACTCCTTTACATGTGAATTTTGTGACTAATATTATTAAATTGTCATACAAAATAAAAACGATCGCAACTTTTCCATTGAAGATCGAGTTTTTCTACTTTCCCATAACTTTAACATATTACCCCACTAGTGGGGTAAAACCGGGTAGTTTGCCTTTTTATATAAGAAAACATTGATAAAAAAGTAATGAAGCTGTGGTTTTTCTGAAAGATATATTGTTCTCCGATAAACAATGAATATTTTAATAAAATTTGACAAGCTCTCTGTCGAATATTTTAGCCTCAGCAGGCCTTCGAACATTAGCTACCCGATTTTACCCACTTTCCTCTACATCATGTGAAACTTTCTTTGTATGGCATTCTGTGATTTTGTTCCTAAGCTGTCGCCATTTTCTTTCTTTTTACACCTGCCAAGCAATTAGCGCCATCGACCTCAGGCTACTGATATTAGGAGAAGCTTAAATTTCTTCACTCTTTTGCCACAAACTGCTTTTCATTTCACCTTTGTATTTTCGTTGTTAAGTTTTAGAAAAATAAAGATCTTTCTCGGACACTTTGCATATCCGGTTTGCTGAATGATTATATTTTCTATCCTTTCATCATCATGTTTCCATCTAGCTATCATGCCACTGGATATGCTCACATAATGGAAGTTAATTGCACCACGCAATTTAATGCTGGAATCAATTACATTTTGCATGAGGGTTACAAAAGTGAAATTACGGCACCGTACAAGACAAACTACTGTCAGATGATGCAATTATTTATCTTTTTTCATGCGACTGTCTACATTAGAGAGCTCTAGGTTAAACCGGTTTTTTTTGTTTCGATTAACCAGTTTTTGTCGGTTATTTTTTTAAAATACAATAACTTGGCAAAAAACAAAACGGATGGGAAAATGAGCTCGATTTTAGATTCTATTAGACCAAATTTTACCAAGTTAAAGCGATTTGAATTTCACCATCTTAGGCCAATTAACGACCACCGCTTCCTCGAGGCATCTGTTGGTTGGCGGTTTACTGAAAGAATCTTTATGAACGGATAAATATTGGCTAATGGATCGATTTCTTGTAGAAACAATATTTATAAAAAATTTTGTCTACAAACGGCGTTTATTCAATTTATACTATTAGTTCACACTCTCCCTATATCTTGTTCAAATTTTGCAATCGATTTTAAACTAACTTCCCGATGAGCTGGAGACTTGAAACTTGAAACATAGCTCAGAACTAGATGAAAATGCAACATTAATTCGCTTTCTTGTCTGTCTGTCATTTCATATTTTGCATGACGCATGCGCAGTACGTTTTTCATTATATCTCGAAAACTATTAACATTACAGTTTTGTTTCTTGGGTATATGGATGACCCATGGGATCATCGGAGCAACCCCATATTTTAGCCATATCTTTGCGCACGCGCAGTACGTTTTTCATTATATCTCGAAAACTATTAATTATTAAAGTAGGAATTGACTTAAATTTTTTTTATATTACTTTTTTTTAATAAAAAAAAAACAATCGAAAACCGGTTATTTCAAAAACCGGTTATTTTGATCGGTTATAACCGCCAGGTTAAACCGGAGGTGGAAAAACCTGAATAACCGAAAACCGGTTATTTTCGCAATAACGGCCTTCCATAGTTTAGGTACACAACGAATAGAACAGGTGTGAGACTACTAAAATAAAGGTGCTTAAATTCAGTCTCGATTTAAAGCCCACGAATACTCTGGAATACTTCAAGGAACCACGAATACCAGTAGTTCTGGGAAGAGTAGACCTCCCCCTGCCAATAAAAAATGTAAGATTTTCTTTTCATCGCAGTCTTTAAATGTTTAGCGAATGTTGTTATTCATTGTGAAGATAGCATTGTTTTCTGGGTCACAAGACATCATCATTTGACTCTCGAAGTGGTACCTTCTTTATCCCAATATATGCACTATCTTACAAAGTTATATTTACAATTAATGCACAATATTACACAGCAAAATTAGATATAAATTTTACTCCTGAAAATACAAAAAAATTTACAAAGCAAATGCAGAAAATTCTGTGATAAAATATTTCAGCAACTAGAAAATCATCTGTCATGGTATGACGGGGTGCAAACTGCTTCTTCATTCGAAAGATTTCCCGTCAAATTTGACATGTTTAAATAGATATTGTTTAGCAACGGATTAGGAAACCATCCGCGCTTTTGCTCATGCACAGGGCGGAGTTATTTTCATCAAAATAGGGGGTAAGTGAAGAGTGAAGTTTAAATTTTACTGAGCGTGATCTAACAAAGAACTCCGGAAATGCGCTCATATGACTCTTGCCTGACACCCCTTTCCGCTGTAAAATCATCCAAAAGTGGTAGTCTCGGAATCCGTTGCTGAACAGTATATATGCGAGAGAAATGTTTTACATCGATTGAAAACAAATAAAATAAAATGTTTTATGACAGGAAATATTTTTTTTATTTACATATTTCTTTATTCAAAAAACCTCTTGGTAAACAACATTCCGTGTGAAGTATTTTCGGTTGTTTAACAATTTTATTATAATTCAGTAACCGTGAAATTCTCAGCTTGTCAAACGTAAGTCAGAAGTTAAAATTTAAAAGGAATTCTCTTTCGAAATTCAAATAAAATCGAAGCACTCCTCTGCTTGTCAGACGTTGCCAAAAAATATTATCAAATTATATCATCACGATTGCAATAAATAATCAGATGCATCTTGGCGTCCAAACTATATCACACGCATGATATACCACTGACATAATTTACTACTTTCTATTAAAAAAAGGAAATTAATTTGAAATAAATGATTAATATAATTTAAAATTTCTCGGGAGCTATTGATCATAGCGAGATAAATTTTATATCAATCGATAGAAAAATTTTTTTCACTATTTTAGAGCTATTAAATTTGAAAATAGAACTACAGTTACTCTTAAATTTACTGAAATTTAGGTTCTCTAACAATGAAATAATGCTGTTTAACGTCTCGTAGTGCTATGGCGCGAGTTTTATTGTTGGTAACGTCAGAGTGTTACCGAGAGACAGATCTGGGCTATTATATTAGTAAAGCAGTGAAAATCAAGTAAAGTAAAATTCTTATAAAAGAAAAAAAATCTCAATCTGGTGCCATGATCTTAATCTCTGTTCCTCTGTTTCCTTTTTTACAGTGCGAATTATTTGTATAAACTTTTGCTTTAATCAGACTTAACAAAATTTCCATTAATCAGTATTTTATCCATTCGTATTTTATTCGTATTTTCCATTAGTATTTTATCAGTATTTATAAAAGCACTATTAAACGTCTGCTTAAAAATATATATAAGTACTACTAAACGTCTTATCATAGTGCGGAATTACAGTTAAATGTCTCCTTTTATCAGTATTAACAAAATTACAATTACAACATGTCTCGCCTTTACCAAAATGATTAAAATGCTTTAATGGTATCAAACTTGCCACTGACTTGCCAAAGCTTTGAAATCAGTTAAACGGTTACTCTCTTGAAGAGAATTCAAAAAATAAAAATCCATGCATATAGATAATTTTTTATTGCTTTAAGTAACATTTTTGCCATATTCGAAGAAAAACAAAAAACGCGTTTGGCCGTGATTGCGTAACAAATAAGCTTACAGATAAACAAAATGCTGTACGGTCGAGTTGAAAAGGAGACCTCGCTTTGCATTGTCAATCAAGTCGTGTCTAAAAGATTTAATTGAAAGTAAACACAATCAAAAAATATACAAGGTGGTTATTTCGAGTTACCATAATTTTTTAGTTGAAATCCCGACACACCGGTGGGGTGGGGGGGGGGGGGGGTTGAAGGGTCTTGGAGTGAGAGAAATATAGCTCAGAATTCTAAAAGCTACCTACCAACGACCCTTCTTTATAACACTAGCACAGAATTTAAAGATGTGAAAAAACATTTGAGGAGTCAGAACTCAAAGTAGATACAATTCTTGTTAATGTTTGGTAATTCAAAATTATAACAATAAAAAACAGAATTAAAATAAAACTGCCAAACAGTTACGAATGTAGGATTTGGGTCTGGGAGTGTTCATAAAAATTTTGTATCGCCGTGACGAATGTCAAACCATAACACTTTAACTTTACAGATTTTACTCACCTGACGCAAAGAATCATAAAGAACACTACAATGCTTTCGATATTTTAATAAAAAATACAATGAAATAAGTAGCCAAAAAATGTTTTCGACCATCTCAACGCTGCAAGTACAAGTGGAATGACTAAAAAAAAAAAGTAGGAACATTTTCGAGAATGTCAAGCCACAAAGCAATGTTGTCATGTTTTTATTATTTTTTAAAGAAAGTGAAATTAAGAACAAACAGTTGTAGTGATTTTAAATAAAATCAAGAATTCTGATTTAGCTCTGGGAGGGGATACTGCCCCATAGCCAAAATTTTAATTTTCTGTTTCTACTGGGGTCTGTATAAGGATGCTTATCCACTTTCTCATCAACAATGGATGGAAACTCTGTAAACAATGAGTTTTCTTTCATTGGCTTAATGATCTCAGCTTCTTCGAATACGTCAAATTTTACCAATTACAACCAATTTTCTCCCTCGCCGCATTCAGTGGAGTAAATCAGGACATTTGGAAGATCCGGGCACTAGTCCTGACATGAGCTTGAAATCCGGACATATTGTACCTTATGGTTAGTGTTAAACAAGCTTTGGTATTGAGATTGACTTAAGAAAAAACATTGTTCAGCTTTTTTGATAATATTAATTTGATTAATTAATAATTAATTAACAAATCAAAATATTTTGTTACGGTTTGAAATAAGAAACTGAAAAATCTAAGTTTTCGGGAACAGCTTTGATATAAAGGCATCACTGGCGATAATCTTGTATTGGCGACTTTTTGTTGTCTAACCGCACATCGTATCGGTATGTCGCCAAAACAAAATACCGCCAATGGAATCGTATACTGAAGCTGTTGAAAAAGTCGCCAAAACAAAATATCGCCAATGGAATCCTATACTGAAGCTTTTGAAAATAGTCGCCAAAACAAAATATCGCCAATGGAATCCTATACTGAAGCTGTTGAAAAAAGTCGCCAAAACAAAATTGTCGCCAGTGATGCCGTATATCAAATCTGTACCAGTTTTTGTCTCATTGAAAAATTTGCGAAGTACTTTTCCCCAGCCATCTGTTTATCGATAGGCGTTGCCACATTACTGCCTCAAAGTAATAGTAATAGTCAATAAATATTTCATTCCGATGCTCATGAATGAGTAAACAAGAGAATATTTTAATAAAATTTCTGCATTTATTTTAATCACTGGACGGAAAAATAGTTGATTTACGTTTCGGGATAAGATAATGAATTTTTTAAAACTTTTATTTCTTTCATTTTCTACTTGTCAAATTTCAAGTTCCTGAGCCTCAAGGGTGCCAAATATATAGGGGAGAGCCGCCAAAATTGGACCACCTGAACATTTTTTAATGTCAGGGATGAGAATGGCAAAAAAGCAAAAAGACTGAAATCATACGCGAGCAAAAAATTTGTGCCATAATTTATACGCGAAACAGGTTTTTAAGAAGTAAAACATACAACATGATGAAAATATTACACTATAATAATTAATAACTTAATTATTTATAATTCAGTACGTATAAATAAGAAAAAAGAATATTAAATTATTATTAAATCATTCGCATTAAAAGTTACAAACAAGTTTAACACATCATCAGGGGCATCAGAAAATACAAAATTAGACATTAAAACATATTTGCCACCTGTACATCACTGAGATGCAACATTCACCCAACAGAAGTCTGAGAAGAATTATATTTAGTAGCCTTTTGATAAAAGTTAGCTCAAAAAATAAATAAAAATAATGACAAATAAATTCTTTTGCTTCATGCAATTGTGTAAAGTGTATTTCTTTTTATAAATTATAATAACGTATCATATATTGAATTCTGTTTTATTTCTTTTATTTTTATACATTTTTGCAAAAGTAACAGCACAATGATTTTGCACATTATAAAGTGAGAGGGGTCGAGAAATTGTACAGTTACAATGACAGATTCATTTAGCATTAATGTTATTTGAAACATTTCCTTAATTGTTAAAGAAGTGGTTTTCTTTCGTTTTTTTAATTGTGTGGCTTCTGTTGGTAACAGATCTCCATTAACACGCTTCACCCCTTGTTTCGGAAGCCTCCTATCTTTGACAGATTTTTCTTCAAGAAAGGATGTGTTTGCATCCTCTGCAAGTTTATTTTCAGTAAAGGCTCAAGTTTTTGCACAGTTTTCATTAGTATCTATCTGTTTAATTACTGGCCTAGTTGTCGGGACTAATTATCTCTAGAATGCCTAGGTAAATCATCTCTTTTATTTTTTTAATTGAGAAGATTTTTTTAATGTCTTATTCTCTGCTTTGTTGCTGCATTTGCACACAGCTTTTTAGCTGCCATTTTTGACAGGAGTTTTTCTTTTTTTTTATGTAGTTTATTTATTTGTTTTTGTTTCATTTTTTATTTCTTCATCTTGGTACGCCCTACAAGATGACCTTAAATTTTCAACTAATTTTTTTTCAACATGTTTATGCAAAAAAAAATCTTTTTTTGTTTTTGCAAAATATGTCGCAGAGGTTTTGTTTTCTGCAAAAAGGTGGTACTTAATACTTTGAATGGCACTGAATGTTGGAATGTTCATCCTTGTCGAGTTTGCTGATATAATGTTGATTCGTCAGTAGAAGATGAATCAGCTAGTTTCCTAGCCGGTGGAGTTAAGCTGCACGGTCGAGCATATTTTACCACAATTTTCTTTCGAAAACGGGAAATAGGAAGAGGAAGGTTTCTTTTCTTTGTGTAAAAGCGGAATTTTCGGAAGAAAAAGGAAATTTTTGCGTAAGGAAAAAAACGGAAATCCGGAAAAAAACCGGAATTTTGAGAGAAAAAAAGACAAAAATGCGGAATTTTCCCAAAATAACAAAAAAGCGGAAGAATCTCATCCCTGTAATGTACAGCGACCAAGATGCAGTTTTAATCAAAAACAAGTATTATAATTTTTTTGTAGTTTATTTATTTTCAAAACAATGTAATTAAATTTTTTATGAAATAGTAGGAAACAATATGAAAAGAAATCGTGTCATCGTTCCAATCAAGGAAACCGGTTGCCTAGATTGGACCACCAATTTCTTTAAGCCCAATTAAAGGAAAAATATTTTTTGATTCTCAAATTCACATCATCACACAATGCGTGAATCCAAAGTAGGACATTTTATGAACTTCATCACTTCCCCTTCTCCCTTTGTTTCCTGACAAATGATACAAAACTACGAACCTTAATTTTTATGCTTTTTAAGCCAAAATTTAAAGGCTTTAGTGTCATTTTATTGTCTTTTTGCTTTGACTTGTTCCACTTCCAATTTATAAAGACTGTTTTCTGAGCTATTCCTGCAATTTAAGATAATGATCTCTTTGATCTAAACGGTCCTATTTAGGCAACTGTTAGTGGTCTATTCTAGACAGCGATTAAAAAATTTCCCTATTCTTATTTTTAAACTATTTTAATAAAGCTATTACAGTACATTGTAGCCAAACAAATTTCCTATCTGAGGATATAATAACATATTTTTCCTACTAATTTAAAATAGAGTGGGGTCTTTTGTTGAAATAATTAATTGACGATACCTAAATCTAAGCACTTGTTCTCTAACTGTAACTACGTAGCGCTTTCTCTTAAAAATGATTTCATACCCCCTTCAACATAGTCGCAATATATTTTGCCTATTTTACGGCCTAAATAATTAATAGAATTGGAGTTATGACACCGGTCACATCTAGGCACTGGTCGAAATTCGACCCCCGTAATCTTAAATTTACTTTAACAACAGCAAAAAAAAACAAACAACAGCACAGATTTAATATCCGGCATCACTGGCGATAATCTTGTTTGTCGCCTAACAGAACATCGTATCGTTAAGTCGCCAAAAAATATCGCCAGTGGGATCCTATATTAAAGCTGTTGGAAAAAGACGCCAAAGCAAAATTATCGCCAGTGATGCCGTATAAAGCTGTACCAAAATAACTGCATGTTTCACGGTGGAAGGTTCTTTTACTTCGGTCATTTTGGTAATTCTCCCTCACGGAAAATTGGCACGTATTTCGACTAACGTCGCGTTAAAGGAAAAGGACCAAAAATGTTTATACATCAAATTGCATAATAGAAAAGATCAATAGCATTAGCAATTTCTAAGAATTGCTTCTTAATTTTGGAAACAAGATATTGCCAACAAATTTAGTATTAGATTTGACATGGTTAAGACCTAACAACTGGTGGCCATCTTATTTGTTGGCGAAAGTGTCACGAATTTGGCGACGGGACAATTTGTTATTCTGAAGTCTAATCAAACCGCTGACAAACTTTATAGATTTTTAACTCATCTTTTTTTTACTTCTACAGTAAAATATTAACCGCTATTAGTTTAAAGTTAAAGTTCTATCAATTTCAGTGAAAAGAACAACGATTTATTCACAATATAAAAATCCTACTTTTGTTTGTAACAATAGAACACATCATTTTACACATTAAATTATATAAAAGTAAAGAATAGTTGCATTTCGAAATGGACAGACAATACAAATTTATCTTATCATTTATGACGTCGAATTTTAAATCGTAACGGTAGTTATTTCAACGTTAAAAAAATCCAAAATGTTATTAAAATCTGCATTTTTAGTCTATATACATAAATGAATTTCAGAACAATTTTTAAAAAAATAACTGAAAAATATATCTAAACATTTTACGAAAGAATGAGAATGATTTAACAATATCTGGTTATAATTGATAAGGAAATGAATTACCTGGATTAAAAATAATACGAAGTTATGAAGAGGACAAAAATCTGTATCTAGAACACCACCACAAACCAAAATAGAAAACTAGAAATGGCATTTGCCGCGTTACTAAAGTTTATTTATTTTTTTAGAAGCCAGAATGAGAAAATGTATCACGTTGCCATAAAAATTTAACTTAAAACGTATCAAGTGAAAAAAAAACACCCATCTCATTAATTGATCTCCAGCTGTTAAAGGCAGGCAATAAAAAGATATGATATACCAAATGAATGAATAAAAAATTAAAAGTATTAAACTACTATCAGAATACCCGGAGTTATTCGGTTCGTTTAAACGTTGTGGGTGACAGGAAACTGTGACCACAATAATATATTTCACTCTTAGAAAAATGAAAATAATTCAAAATAATTCCCGCTAAAATGGAATAACTGAACAATATTAATAATTGTTCTTGATATAAATTGTTAGATCGTCTGCTTTTATCCTTTTTAGTGTTCTGCCAGAATTCTTTTAATGTGTTCTGATAAAAGTTTTTCGTCTGTAATTTTGTTCGTACTGCGTTCAATGTCCGTATATTTGGTGTGTAAAATTAATATAAAAAATTATAAAAATTAGAGAAAAAATTGCAGCAAATGGTGTTACTAAAAAGCTAATTTTTTTAGCTTTCAGATGGCATAAAAATAGTTTTTCTGAAATAATATTTTCGGAAGATATAGCAGAAAAAAAACCAAAATTTTGCTTAATTTTTAATTAACTGAAATGTTAGTTAACTTCCAGACTTTGAAAATTTAACAGCAATCTTTCATTCGTTTTGATTCAAAAAATCATCATCAATTTGGATAAAAACTGCAGATATATATATGGAACACGCACACAGACACACTCTCTGCTTTGTATGTAAGGTATTGTATGGATGAGACAATATTCAAATATTTAAGACAAAGAAGAAAATAAATTCAACCAGTTTTAAAAAGTAGTGTTTGAAAGGTATATTAATTTTGTGTTGTTTCAAAACGGGACGTTAATACGACTTAACTAAATCACAACTGTGAGATTCACAAAGGAATTTCAAAATTTACGTTACATGGATATCGATTAAATATTGTACGATAACCATAAAAGCTAAGGATACACTAATGCAATGAATTAATTAAAACTTTCAGCTTGCTTGCCCAAAGCTTTCTTTGACATTTCAGAAAAAATATTTTATAGTTTACAATGTATTTAATAAAACTACGTTTTTTTAAAATTTTATATGTAAGTATATGTTTATATATACATTTTTCATTCATTTCCAGAACCATATATTAAGACCTAAAAAAATAAATAATTTTGCATTCCTGAACCAATAAGGCTTCAGCCAATTGTTTTGTTCCTTTTATTCGACTGTTCGAATTCCGACGACCACAGTACACAAGTACGAACCTCGAGGCTTGGTCAAGCCACACGCTGTTGGAACAAGGTATTAAAGTAATTCACCAGCCGTGGGCCGAAGCCAGAGAAAGAATAATCTATTATTTACAAAAAAAAAAAGATATACAGCAGAACCTCGCTAATCTGAAATTCCGGTTAATCCGAACCGATTTTATTTTCGAAAATTATATGTAATTGAAAAGATTACCTAAAAAGATTTAAATATACAAACTAAATATAAAAACAAGAGAGTACTTTTTCAGCATGCATAATTTTGTACACATTGAAGAAACTAATGCAATTCGCCGTAAGATAAGGTCACTTCATACAGGAGCACATCCATTATTCTAATGAAAAGGGGAGACATATTCTCTTTCTATTGCTTTTGAATAAAAGAATTCAAGAGATAGAAGAACTGAATACTTATAACTTACATTTTTTTTAGCACACATCTTTTTCTTTCATATTTTTATCGCAATTTCGTGTAATCCGAATTTTTGTAATCCGAACAGGCACCAGTCCCATTTAGTTCGGATTAGCGGGGTTCTAATGTAGATTGAAGAAGAGTCAACCAATCTGCGACACAAACAAAAAGAACATGACATCATACATCAGAGTGAAACAGGAAGTGAGTGAGTCATAGACGCGCAAATGCAGATTGAATACAAATGGGTCTATTCTGGTACCCCCGGTTGGGTTGGGAGACGTCACTTTTTCCGCACGTCAACAACGGGAAAAAGACATCTCCTAACCCAACCGGGGGTACCAGAATAGACCCCTAAATCTTAACAATATTTTTTTCTATTAAATTATCAATAAACTTGTGACAGATAAGAACTTTTCTCTAGAAAACTTATTTTCAGAGAGCCAGAACATTACAATACACCGTTAATTCCTTTCATATACGCTTTTATTTAAATTGACTTGTTTCACCTTTATAGAGACATGGATTTGCAAAGGATTTTTATTCACTCCCTGATGTGCAAAAGTTACGAAATTTCGTGCGCTTGTATGTTTCCAATGACAACAAATATTTTATTATTTACAGAACATAATTGTTAGTTTGTCGATTATTGTTAAAAAATTCATTTTGATACTATTTTCCTTAACAACATCTGGTGCCGGAATAATACCTGCAGGGGCCTATAGGCAATGCAAGTTTTTTCTTCCTACCCCAACAAAAATAAGGATTCTTTTTATTCAATTTAATTTAATCTACATACAAGAAGTTTTTAGTATACATCATATGACCAAAAGTATCAGGACACTTTCAGAATTTCATATTTTTTTTAATTTCTCCAGAAAGATTTAACTGACTGCCTTTAAAATTAGACCATGTAAAAAATAGACTGTAACTCACATTTTACATTGAAGATTCGGTCCTGAGGGCAATTAGGAGATCGTCTACAAACTGATGAAGACAAAGACGTTTTTTGGCCCATCCCGCCTCACATAAAACTTATAACAAGATATACTGAATTGTACAGTGGTTAGAATTTGCTGAATACTCATGAAGACCTATCAATTACGTGCATAACTTAAATTCCAGCTAATTAGGCACTATAAATAACAAAAATTTTATTACTTTAATTATATTATTTACATGATTATTAACAAGTTACATACTTCAATTTTACGGCCAAACGATATTTTTAAATATATTTCTTTTACGTCGAAACGATTTTTTATCTAATTAATTTCTTTTCTTAAAATATTTTAATAATTCTACATATATATTTTTTATTCGTTACGAATATTAGATGTGTTCTGGGGTATTCAGCACATTCTAACCACTATGCAATTCAATATAACTATTTAAAGATATAAGTTTAAAAAATATTAATTTGTGTGCCACCTCTCATCTTTTAGCTTCTCTTCGACAGGAGCTAAAATTCTGCTCGTTGTAATGCCTATATTTTTATGAATACTAATGATATTGAACTGAATTTTTTTTATATAAGCTGCCCTATGTATCTGGCTTTAAAGTTGTGAACGAAAAAATTACGCTATGTTTTGCGCATGAGCAGTAAGACATTATTAATAAAAATGCTCATATTTCCTGTAATATTCAAAAAAAAAAAATTCAAATTTTTACAAAATGCTCCTCTAACATATTGTCATTTTTTGTGTAATTTTCGTATAATATAACACAAAACTCTGCATGTTATAAGCAAAAAAAAGGCGGGAAAATTTTGGATTTTTTAAGAAAACCTTTATATCTTCCCAAATATTTTTGCTGAGTTTAAGATTATTTCTGTAAATATTATGCACATTAACATAACTGTTTCTGAAAGTTTCATCTAGTTATCAGTATTCTGTGAAGCAGGGTGGGCCAAAACAGTTTTTCTCTTCATCAGTTTGTAGACGGTCCCCTAATTACCCTCAGGACCGAATCTTCAATGTAAAATGTGAGTTACAGTCTATTATTTACATGGTCGAAGCTTAAGGGTAGTCAGTTAATCCTTTCCGGAGAAATTCTGAAAAATGTGAAAATCTGAAAGTGTCTGAATACTTTTGGGCATATAGTGTAAATCAAACTGAAATAACAGAACATTCAACTGTAGGTCACCGAGAAAGTTGGTTTTAGTATTTGACGTATACAAAAAAATAAAAATTTAAAAGCAATTTCAAACAAAATAGCAAAAAAAAAAATAATAAATTACAAAACATTTTTAACACAATCCAAATATTTGAATACAAAGTTTACCTGGGCTGTTGTCTTGTAGGTGAATCAGCCAGCTGCAATCGAATTTGAAATCATGGAAAAAAAATCGAATAATGTTCTGAAAGTCAACCGATACTTGATTTTTATTTGAAT
>BGPR01015695.1:0-22940 GCA_013235015.1 Araneus ventricosus | reverse complement strand
GGCGAATTAAAATAAATTGCATGAGAATCAGAATAACTCAAACGACTTGATTCGCTCATATTTGAAGGAGACTCAAAACGCATATTTGTGGAAGCATTCTGTAGCGTTTCATCACCTAAGCCATCACTATTTAATGAATTTTGGACTTGCCTCTCATTAATAGACTTTTCCAACTGAGATGAAGCCGTGTTTGTATCTAAATTTGCAATATTTAGTTTGAAATCTACTAATTCTTTACATGAGATTTTATGTACAGTTCTGTCTACTTCTAAATTTGATGATTTTCTCTCGCTTACTTGCAGATTTGGTAATTCTTCCCTTCTATCAGCTAAGCATAGTTCAAATTTATCTTGCGAATCAGTAAATCCAGGTATTTTTTGTGATTCAATTGCAATAATTTCATTCTTATCCCTCTTTAAATCATTAAGAACAGATAGGCAATGGCCTATTTCTTCACCGTCGTATTTCGGATAACAGTTCAAGTATTTTAAAAATTTACATGGAAATGTTCTTGGCTCACAGGGTTCGAAATCATTGCCCTCACAGTTATCAGTTTCATTCTTCTCCCTTTTTACTGAACGATCAACAGAATTGATATCTGCTCGCATTCCATCATCAGTAACTGATGTAGAGTTCTCACTGACTGCACGATTTTCATTTGGTTCCAATTTTATAGAAACATCAGAAAACAGATGATTATCAGATGCCTCTGCCACCTTTTCAGAAACACCAGCCGAATTGGTGTTTAAAACTGGAACTTTATCGTCGACTGATTTGCCGTCTTCATTTTCTTTATGCGGTTCAGATTTAATACGAATATTTTGAGTCGCGGAAACTTCGTTTTTATTGACAGAAGAATGAATATTTCCGAAATTGTCTTCAATTTGGTTTTCAGCCGACTCACTGTGCTCAATTTTTATCTTAGTCAGATTATCCGTGGGAGGTACAATAGCAGACTCATCGAAACTGACTTCTTTATTCATTTCAGCTTTTTTTGTAATATCCTTGCACAAAGGAGGCAGTCTATTCTCTTGAGACCAAATCTTAACTGGAGAGCATATTGGGACGATTGGACCAGAATCGTCAGTTAAATCGATGACTTCAACCTTGATTTGTGTTTGGGGGACGTTTTCGATGATCATACAATCGTCAGAAATGGCTGGCTTTTTGGCTGCTGGGAAAAGAGTGGTCGAGGTTTCAAACCTTGTGTCTGGATAAAAGGTGGGTTCTTCCTCCTTCTTCACTGGAGAGATCAGGCCCTCGGTTGCTGACATTTCCACTGGCTGGGGCAACCGGGAAATTTCGATCAGCTCTGATCGTTTCCTTTTTTTCGTTCTTTTTATTCTGGGCATCTGAAAAAATGTATAAACATTAACTGACTTAATGTAATATTTTGATACAGAATCTATATTAATATTTCTCTTGTGGGGCTCCCAAAAGGCTGTTTACTTAGCTAAAGGATTTCGCAACATCTATAGCAAACGATGGATCACGTGATTTAACTTTCCAAACGTAAATATGCTTTTGAAGTTGGGAACAAAAGAGATTTAAAAAATGGCTATGCACTTTGCAAAAATAATTTGTTCTCTCGAAATGGCAAAAACGTAAATTGTTTAGAATAACATTTTTTGAAAAAGAGTCAGTATAAATGAAACATTTTTAAAAATTCTAAATCTGAACTTATCTAACTACAAATACTTAATAAAAAAAATAAGAATAAAATATTTCTAACCCTGAAATTTTTTTCCTTTTCGCGAGATTTGAACGAGAGGCGCGATTATGGCGAGTTTGGCAACAAATCTATTAAGCTCAACCATAAATATTTATTGCTAGGAGGCTGCACTGTGTCCTCATTGTACCGAGCGAAGCGAGCAGGTTTTGCATAGAGAACCTTAGCGGATTGCTACGCAATCTATCTGGAGGGTTGGTTAGTGAGTAGAGGGCTAGTTAGGGGCAGAGTCCCCTAATGAACATTTTATTACAGATTAGTCCATTCGTCACATAAAAACACTTGCGGGAAATAAAATCAAAGACATTCAGATGTCAAAGTCCTCAAAAGTGGCGAAAATTGCGGAAAGTCTTTGCAAGGAAGAGCATTTTTGAGGTTTTATGGCTCGTAACACTTTCTCACGTAATGCAGTTAAGTAACTAGAAAAATAAATATTAATTTGTTTAGTCTGATATAAGATGGCTTTCAATTATATGAATGTAAACAATTAACAGGAATGCGTAGAAAATCAGCATTCCATCCCATATTATTTAACGTACTTCAGCTATAAATATCATGCGTTGGAGCTGTCCAGTTATTTAAACTGGTTTGACAAGTATCAATCACTATAAAAACAGTCATGCAAAGGAAGTTTTATTTAGCAGTAAAAAAATTTAAAGCTATGAAAGTGACCAACATTTTATGGGAAATAAATAAAAGAAAACCGATTTATAATATCAATATATTTATTTATTATTTCAATATAAACACCGCAGTTTTTTTTATTATAACTTTCAATTATTTAGGGTTAAGTCGACATTTCATTAAATTTCCGATAATTTTCATTCTGGATTTTGAATTAAAGTCATGCATTCGTTGACAAAAACGAAACTACACAGAATTGGGTTGAAAATTAAAAATTTTTAAAAAGGATTTATGTTTTTAATGAAAGTGTTTTTTGTCAAAACTCTAAGTTCCATGTAAGCTCTAAAATATGGCGCAACTCTACATTATAAAGATTATTTTTAGTTGCCAGTAACTCTTGAAGTATATCTCACAAATTTTCTCTCAGATATATATGTTATGGTAAATGTGTCTAATCGGTTATTATATATAATGACCGCGGTAATTATACATAATAACCGGTTATTATATATAATGACTGCATAAAAATACGGTTATTATATACAATTACAGCGATGATTATATACAGGGTTCCCACTTATATCTGTTACACCCTCTTAACTTCTAAACGGTGACAGCTTAGGCCATAAAGTTCGTTTCCAGGTATAGTGAAAAGGCTATGCGCTACTCGATGAGACGACTTACAACGCCATCTATCGGCAAATTTTGGATTTAGAGTTCCTATCTCGAAAAAAGTACAAGATACGGGAGAAAGGTCAATTACAAAATTGTAGAGCGTCTTTGATTTAGTACAAAAAGATACCTTGTACACAATAATACGAAGAAATGAACGTTTAAAGTGCACATTTGTTTGTTCTCGACTTCCGAAACTATGACGTCACTAAACGGTTAAAACGAGAAAAAACAATTAGTTATCACAATATACCTTTATTTTCGGTGTTCAAAGTGCTCTCCGTCATCTACAATGCAGATTTGAGTCCTTGTTTAAATTTCACTTTGCACACGTTTTAGCATATAGTTGGTGCGCAAACACAAGCAATAGTAATACGTCCTGCAATGTTGGCGGAAATGTCCATACACCTGCTGTTTGAGTTATTTCCACAAGAATAAGTATAATGGGATCATTTTTTGTCCGAAAATAACATTTTCTCCTTTTATTCGTGTCATATGACATCAAAAGTTCCGAACATGCGAGCAAACAAATGCGCATTTTACACATTTTGTTCTTAGCATTATTCCACTCAAGGTGTCTTTTCGAACTAAATCAAAGACGCTCTACAATTTTGTAATTGACATTTTTTTTCCCGTCTCTCGTACCGTTTTCGAGATAGCACCGCTAATTCCAAAATTTGCCGATAGATGGCATTGTAAGTTGTCTCATCGAGTAGCGCATAGCGTTTATACTATACCTAGACGCCAACTTTATGGCCTAAGCTGTCACCGTTTAGAAGTTAAGGGGTGTAACGGATATAAGTGGAAACCCTGTTAACCGATTTATCACATTAACCATAACATATCTATTAGGCTCTCTCTGACATTTATTTGGATACTGATGTGAGTAAATTTAAGTACTGTTCTGAAAGATGAATGAGAAAGAATTTCATGTAGCGAGGAAATATTATATTTTTTAAGGTGAAACGGCTTAGGAAACCAATGGCTAAGCTTCATAAACGTTATGGTGACTCTATCTTCGATTATAGCAGTTTATAAGTGGTTAGGTAACTTTCGAAGTGGCGTGTGAGCATATGTAGAGCTGAAAACCCAGAAGGCTCTGTTGAGGTTACTACTCAAGAAATCATTAAAAAAGTCAATGGATCATTGATTTATGAGAGAGCAGCGAGATCACCTGGAATTTCTATGAATATAGGCATCTCAAATAACCGTTTACATAATATTTTGCGCGAACATTTACACATGAATGCAACAAACTCCGCAAGATGGGCTCCGCGATTGTAGGGATGGCAGTTATTGCAAAAAAACCGGTTTGCGGTCAAACCGGTTTTGCCACCTCCGGTTTAACCTGGCGGGCTCTTGAAACCGCTCAAAATAACCGGTTTTTAAAAAAACCGATTTTCGGGGTTTTTTTAAAGCAACGTTTGTGGACAGAATTTGTTTATTAATAATAATATACAATAAGTAAGCATTAATTCAATAATTAATTAATGTAATAAGTAATGATCATAAATAAGCAATTAATACAATATGTAATAATAATAAATGAGAAATTATTGCAATAAGTATGCATTATCGACAAAATTTTTTATTAACATTGCCTTCACAAGAAATTAATTCATTGGCCAATATTTATCATCTTATCTGCTCATAAAGATTCTTTCAGCAATGTGGTGATCCGTGAGTCGATACCTCTCATCGGAAACAACATCATTCAACGTAGATACAGTGAAACCTCTCTGAGCGGCCACCCCTCCGTTCCGAGAAAAATTGGCCGCTCAGAGGGGGTGGCCGCTCTGAAGGGTTTTCGTTACAATTACAAGATAATTGCTATAATACATAATATAAACAACTTACTTGATGCTGTTGCGTTGAGCACGCAAAAAGGTGTATTGTTATCGTATTTTGTTTAAATCTTCTGTATCTTTTTTATACTGTTTCTTTTTTACCTTTTAATTTATATTTCAATTATTTGTTTCTTTATTATATTAGAAATAGCTGCATATGCGACATTCTATATATTACAAAGAGTTTTAATTAATTTTTGACTAATTAATTTATAGTTAATATCTTTGTTAAATCTTGTTAATTATAACTGATAATATAAACAAGTCTGACACATATTTCTTATTTAAAATGAAGTTTGAGACTTATCTAAAGAGAAAATTGTACTTTATTTAATAATTTTTTACATTTTTTGAAAAAAAGGATACAACTTGTGACTGTTTTAAGTTTTTGCCCTTCTCGGAAAAAACCCATTTTTTCAAGTTCGTTTTTCAGTTTAAAAAGTAAATCTCTAACCGATGCTTTTGTTAAATGGAATGGGCGAACCCACCCGGCGGCCGTTCAGAGGGGTTGGGTGGCCGTTGCTAGGGGTTATTTTAACATTAGGTCTATGGGCCGAAAAATCCGTGCCACGAAAAATTGGCTGTTAAGAGGGGTGGCCGATATGTAGGGGTGGCCGTTCGAAGAGGTTTCACTGTACTAATCTTTCGAAAGCCACAGAACTTTCGACTAAAGATAAATATTTTTGGCTACAAAAAACAGATGTCGTTTGCAGACAAAATTTTTTAGTAGTATTGATTTGCAGGGAAATCAATCCATTGGCCAATATTTATCTGTCCATAAAGACTCTTTCAGTAATCCGCCAACCAACAGACGTCTCGAGGAAGGGGTTGTCGGTGATTGGCCTAAGATGATGAAATTCAAAGCTTTATAACTTGGTAAATTTTAGTCTAGTCGAACCTAAAATCGAGCCTATCTTCCGACCTCATTTTTGGATTTAAAAAAATAACCGGTTTAAACCGGGGCAAATAATAACCGAAATAACCGGTAAAACGAAACAAAAAAAAAACGTTTTTCCCCTCCCTACGCGATTGCTCACTCTGGACTAAAAGTTTTAAGCTGTTTCAACGGAATATATATGAAATTTTGGGTCTTTTTACTTTCTCGTATACGAAAAGAAAGTATTGTAATCGTCAAAAAAATTCGAACTCGAGATTTTGACGAATCTCCACATTTTAGCCCTCCCCGAGTCCGAAAAACACTTTTTTGGAATTATGTCTGTCTGTAAACACGATAACTCGAAAACTATGAGAGCTACGGGGATGAAATTTGGTATCTGGCCTTTAAACATAATTTGTAGGTTTCTATCAAATTTTGGACAAAATCCGTCAAAGAGAAGTCTGTCTGTCTGTATATCCGAAGTCATGTGAACACTATAACTCAAAAACTTGAATAGCTAGATGGATAAAATTTGGTACACAGTTTTATCGTCATGAATGTAGGTCCGTATAAAATTTTGGGCCAAATCCGTCAAAAGGTTGACTGTCTGTCGGCCTGTATAATTTACCATTGAAACCAATCCGCTGTCTCCACGCGCATGCGTACAGAAGCAATCGTCTATGCTTCCGAAAGGAGCGAATTACGTCAGTTTGTCCTTGAGACGGCAAGAGTGAAACCTAGCAGTGTGCGATAGATGCGTTTTAATCGGTACGCATCTCTTTGAATTCTTTACCTATATATTTTTCAATCACTATAATGAAAAACCTTCTGATAGTCATTGGATTCTGGATAACAGTAGGTTCGAATTTTTTTAGCTACGCGGGGAAAGGAGAAACGGCACCTTTTAGGGGAAGTATGCGAGAAAGTGTAGGGGAGAACACTCCCGCTGGTTCTGATAGTTGAGGAAATATGGATTCAACACTATCAGCCTGGACGAAGAACAATAAAAAGAGTGGGCTGCGAGTGGAATTTTGCTTCCCAAAAGGCGAAAAC
This sequence comes from Araneus ventricosus, assembly GCA_013235015.1. Lineage (NCBI taxonomy): Eukaryota > Metazoa > Arthropoda > Arachnida > Araneae > Araneidae > Araneus > Araneus ventricosus. The sequence continues at coordinate 16,138 of BGPR01015695.1, read as the reverse complement.
TTTTCTTTCAGCTAGATAGGTTATGATCAGTCTTCTGGATGCTCACGGTATTATAATCTTTTTTCGACATTTTGGAAAAGGACAAAATAATCACCGGAACGTATTATGAATATTTTCTGGATCATTTAAATAATGAAATAGAGGGGAAAAGTCATCACTTAGGGAGAAAAAAGATTCTTTTCATCACAATAATGCACCAGCTCATACTTCTCCAGTTGTGAGTGTCAAACTACATTAGACAAACCTAAATTAGACAACTTATTCCATTTACTTACAACATTTACTTACTTACACATGAATACTTACTAAATTACTTACTAATTACTTATTAAATTACTTACAACTTATTACATTACTTACAACATTTAATTTCCTAACTTAGACAACAAATATGTTCTTATGCAACATTTCAACAATCTTTTCATTGCTGAAATGAAATTTCTATAGTTTTCATTATTTCTATAAACATTTAATCGCCTCTTTTTCTTTTATTGTTGGAAGCTCAGGAATTAAAATTATTTTATAAGCCCATATTCCTTTACACTGTCACTATGAATTTTTCCTTCATTTATTTTAATAATTTTTTTGTGTAATCTGTAAGAAAAACTCACCAAGATAGTATAAGTGTACAAGGTGTTCGCAGATCTTTATGATTCTAAACATTGATAACAAAAATATGAAAAAGGTGAAATGAAATGCAGTTTGCGGCAAAAGAATGAAGAAATCTGACAGATCTTTTCTTTACAGTACATTCAGTTTAACTCTGTAAGGATCCGCACTAAGACAGTTCACAAAAAGAGGGATGTCCAGCCAAATGTAACACCGTGGTGTGAGGTCAAGATCGCCCCCGGTGGCCGGACAAATGAGAAGGAGGGGAGCAGAGGTTAGAGGAGGACGCAACGACGCGTCTCTTTCTTTTGTCAACATGACACTAGATTAATGTTTTTGGCCATCCAGGCTGTCTTTAGCCACTATCTTTTCCAAAATTCCTCTAAATTCATGTAAAATATTTTGCAAATTAAATACAGGGTTTCCACTTATATCCATTACACCCTCTTAACTTCTAAACGGTGACAGCTTAGGCCATAAAATTGGTGTCTAGGTATAGTAAAAAGGCTATGCGCTACTCGATGAGACAACTTACAACGCCATCTATCGGCAAATTTTGGAATTAGCGGTCCTATCTCGTAAACGGTGAAAGATACCAGAAAAGAGTCAATTAGAAAGTTGCAGAGCGCTCTTGATTTAGTACGAAAAGATAGCTTGCGCACATTAATACTCAAAACAGAATGCAAAAAATGAACATTTGTTTGGTCACGATTTCGAAAATTGTGATGTCATGAAGAGTGGAAGAGAGAAACTGAGACACGTCCCTGTCTTCTGGATCATTTATTTATATTGCTCAAAATGCTCTCCGTTAGCCACTATACACATTTGCACTCTGGACTGGATTTCTCGCTTCACTCGCGTTTCATGACGCCATAGTGTTGAAAATCACAATCAAACAAATGTCCATTTTTTACATTCTGTTTTGAGTATTAATGTGCGCAAGTATCTTTTCGTACTAAATCGAGAGTGCTCTGCAACTTTCTAATTGACTTTTTTCTCGTATCTTTCACCGCTTACGAGATAGGACCGCTAATTCCAAAATTTGCCGATAGATGGCGTTGTAAGTTGTCTCATCGAGTAGCGCATAACCTTTTTACTATACCTAGACACCAAATTTATGGCCTAAGTTGTCACCGTCTATAAGTTTAGGTTGTGTAACGGATATAAGTGGGAACTCTTGATTTAGTCTAGAGACTGGTGTTTCTGAATTATTTTGCCTAACAGGCATTCGGATACGATGATTCAACGAAGATTAAACTACGCTCTACCAAGACCATGGCAAAAGGCTGGAACGAAATAGGAAAACCAGAGAGTGATTCTGTTTGCACTAGCTCTACGGGAGCTCCTTTGTAGCATGAAAAATGTAAGTCGATACCCGCCAAGTGTTTTTTAGCATTTCCTGTTCCTGTATCTTCTGCATCCATGCATGAATTGAACATTAAGTGGGACATTCACCGCTGTTCAATTCCACGATTTTTGGAACACGGGAAGGAAAAACCTTTCGTCAATGAGAGAAATCGATGAAAATTGGCGCAAATGGATTGCATTGATGGAATTCCGAATAGTTTGAAATGAAATTGGAATGGCCGGATGGCCTTTTGACACCTCGCTGCGAGGGTAGCAGGAAAACAAAATCACTACCTAGATTGGGACCCTGCGAAGAGGCTAAGACATGTTGAAAGTAAACGCGGGGGGCGCGGGGGGGGCGGAGGAACTCTGGGACTTTGAACCTCCTCAAACAAGATGTATCAGAACAAACTTTAAAACATCCGTGAATGACTTGCCTAAATTTTTCGACTGGAATGAGTGGAATACAAATAAGTTGTTGGGACAAATGGAATGGAATGGAGTATTGATGAATGTCCAGCTTTAGACATTTAGAAGTGATATATCGTGGACCTCTATTGTAGGGGAGAGTGGGTTAAAACTGGGTATCCTTGATTCTGGCAATATTAGTTCTTCTTTCTAGCGGACAGATACTGGATTACACTCTACTAGGCAAGAAAAAGAAACAGTCATAGTGGCGTGTTGCAGCTGTTGAATTCACTGCTTCCGTGAAGATTTATTTGTTTAAAGATGTCAGCTATCTAATGTTCGTTTGATTTTAAACTATCCTTACTTAAAAATCATTACACTTTTAAAAACCATTTTCAGCCCAGCTTATTATACGTTTACTAAGGATTTATACCCTATCAAACTGTAAGGACTTACTCCAATAATTGCGCTGTTCTATCTCGTTTTATATAACCGCTGCACTCGGGATTAAACCGGGGGTCCCAAGTGGCGTAAGACCGGGACAGTCAGTATTGATGATTCTTACGCTGAAGACGATAAAAACACATCAGACGTTGATTATTTATATTCTAATGATGAATTTTCTAATTTAAATAAAGAAGAATGGTTAATCTAATGTGAACACCGTCTTAGCTGTGCCCACGAAAGCTGCAGTGGAGCGGAGGAAGAAGACAACTCCTTTACATGTGAATTTTGTGACTAATATTATTAAATTGTCATACAAAATAAAAACGATCGCAACTTTTCCATTGAAGATCGAGTTTTTCTACTTTCCCATAACTTTAACATATTACCCCACTAGTGGGGTAAAACCGGGTAGTTTGCCTTTTTATATAAGAAAACATTGATAAAAAAGTAATGAAGCTGTGGTTTTTCTGAAAGATATATTGTTCTCCGATAAACAATGAATATTTTAATAAAATTTGACAAGCTCTCTGTCGAATATTTTAGCCTCAGCAGGCCTTCGAACATTAGCTACCCGATTTTACCCACTTTCCTCTACATCATGTGAAACTTTCTTTGTATGGCATTCTGTGATTTTGTTCCTAAGCTGTCGCCATTTTCTTTCTTTTTACACCTGCCAAGCAATTAGCGCCATCGACCTCAGGCTACTGATATTAGGAGAAGCTTAAATTTCTTCACTCTTTTGCCACAAACTGCTTTTCATTTCACCTTTGTATTTTCGTTGTTAAGTTTTAGAAAAATAAAGATCTTTCTCGGACACTTTGCATATCCGGTTTGCTGAATGATTATATTTTCTATCCTTTCATCATCATGTTTCCATCTAGCTATCATGCCACTGGATATGCTCACATAATGGAAGTTAATTGCACCACGCAATTTAATGCTGGAATCAATTACATTTTGCATGAGGGTTACAAAAGTGAAATTACGGCACCGTACAAGACAAACTACTGTCAGATGATGCAATTATTTATCTTTTTTCATGCGACTGTCTACATTAGAGAGCTCTAGGTTAAACCGGTTTTTTTTGTTTCGATTAACCAGTTTTTGTCGGTTATTTTTTTAAAATACAATAACTTGGCAAAAAACAAAACGGATGGGAAAATGAGCTCGATTTTAGATTCTATTAGACCAAATTTTACCAAGTTAAAGCGATTTGAATTTCACCATCTTAGGCCAATTAACGACCACCGCTTCCTCGAGGCATCTGTTGGTTGGCGGTTTACTGAAAGAATCTTTATGAACGGATAAATATTGGCTAATGGATCGATTTCTTGTAGAAACAATATTTATAAAAAATTTTGTCTACAAACGGCGTTTATTCAATTTATACTATTAGTTCACACTCTCCCTATATCTTGTTCAAATTTTGCAATCGATTTTAAACTAACTTCCCGATGAGCTGGAGACTTGAAACTTGAAACATAGCTCAGAACTAGATGAAAATGCAACATTAATTCGCTTTCTTGTCTGTCTGTCATTTCATATTTTGCATGACGCATGCGCAGTACGTTTTTCATTATATCTCGAAAACTATTAACATTACAGTTTTGTTTCTTGGGTATATGGATGACCCATGGGATCATCGGAGCAACCCCATATTTTAGCCATATCTTTGCGCACGCGCAGTACGTTTTTCATTATATCTCGAAAACTATTAATTATTAAAGTAGGAATTGACTTAAATTTTTTTTATATTACTTTTTTTTAATAAAAAAAAAACAATCGAAAACCGGTTATTTCAAAAACCGGTTATTTTGATCGGTTATAACCGCCAGGTTAAACCGGAGGTGGAAAAACCTGAATAACCGAAAACCGGTTATTTTCGCAATAACGGCCTTCCATAGTTTAGGTACACAACGAATAGAACAGGTGTGAGACTACTAAAATAAAGGTGCTTAAATTCAGTCTCGATTTAAAGCCCACGAATACTCTGGAATACTTCAAGGAACCACGAATACCAGTAGTTCTGGGAAGAGTAGACCTCCCCCTGCCAATAAAAAATGTAAGATTTTCTTTTCATCGCAGTCTTTAAATGTTTAGCGAATGTTGTTATTCATTGTGAAGATAGCATTGTTTTCTGGGTCACAAGACATCATCATTTGACTCTCGAAGTGGTACCTTCTTTATCCCAATATATGCACTATCTTACAAAGTTATATTTACAATTAATGCACAATATTACACAGCAAAATTAGATATAAATTTTACTCCTGAAAATACAAAAAAATTTACAAAGCAAATGCAGAAAATTCTGTGATAAAATATTTCAGCAACTAGAAAATCATCTGTCATGGTATGACGGGGTGCAAACTGCTTCTTCATTCGAAAGATTTCCCGTCAAATTTGACATGTTTAAATAGATATTGTTTAGCAACGGATTAGGAAACCATCCGCGCTTTTGCTCATGCACAGGGCGGAGTTATTTTCATCAAAATAGGGGGTAAGTGAAGAGTGAAGTTTAAATTTTACTGAGCGTGATCTAACAAAGAACTCCGGAAATGCGCTCATATGACTCTTGCCTGACACCCCTTTCCGCTGTAAAATCATCCAAAAGTGGTAGTCTCGGAATCCGTTGCTGAACAGTATATATGCGAGAGAAATGTTTTACATCGATTGAAAACAAATAAAATAAAATGTTTTATGACAGGAAATATTTTTTTTATTTACATATTTCTTTATTCAAAAAACCTCTTGGTAAACAACATTCCGTGTGAAGTATTTTCGGTTGTTTAACAATTTTATTATAATTCAGTAACCGTGAAATTCTCAGCTTGTCAAACGTAAGTCAGAAGTTAAAATTTAAAAGGAATTCTCTTTCGAAATTCAAATAAAATCGAAGCACTCCTCTGCTTGTCAGACGTTGCCAAAAAATATTATCAAATTATATCATCACGATTGCAATAAATAATCAGATGCATCTTGGCGTCCAAACTATATCACACGCATGATATACCACTGACATAATTTACTACTTTCTATTAAAAAAAGGAAATTAATTTGAAATAAATGATTAATATAATTTAAAATTTCTCGGGAGCTATTGATCATAGCGAGATAAATTTTATATCAATCGATAGAAAAATTTTTTTCACTATTTTAGAGCTATTAAATTTGAAAATAGAACTACAGTTACTCTTAAATTTACTGAAATTTAGGTTCTCTAACAATGAAATAATGCTGTTTAACGTCTCGTAGTGCTATGGCGCGAGTTTTATTGTTGGTAACGTCAGAGTGTTACCGAGAGACAGATCTGGGCTATTATATTAGTAAAGCAGTGAAAATCAAGTAAAGTAAAATTCTTATAAAAGAAAAAAAATCTCAATCTGGTGCCATGATCTTAATCTCTGTTCCTCTGTTTCCTTTTTTACAGTGCGAATTATTTGTATAAACTTTTGCTTTAATCAGACTTAACAAAATTTCCATTAATCAGTATTTTATCCATTCGTATTTTATTCGTATTTTCCATTAGTATTTTATCAGTATTTATAAAAGCACTATTAAACGTCTGCTTAAAAATATATATAAGTACTACTAAACGTCTTATCATAGTGCGGAATTACAGTTAAATGTCTCCTTTTATCAGTATTAACAAAATTACAATTACAACATGTCTCGCCTTTACCAAAATGATTAAAATGCTTTAATGGTATCAAACTTGCCACTGACTTGCCAAAGCTTTGAAATCAGTTAAACGGTTACTCTCTTGAAGAGAATTCAAAAAATAAAAATCCATGCATATAGATAATTTTTTATTGCTTTAAGTAACATTTTTGCCATATTCGAAGAAAAACAAAAAACGCGTTTGGCCGTGATTGCGTAACAAATAAGCTTACAGATAAACAAAATGCTGTACGGTCGAGTTGAAAAGGAGACCTCGCTTTGCATTGTCAATCAAGTCGTGTCTAAAAGATTTAATTGAAAGTAAACACAATCAAAAAATATACAAGGTGGTTATTTCGAGTTACCATAATTTTTTAGTTGAAATCCCGACACACCGGTGGGGTGGGGGGGGGGGGGGGTTGAAGGGTCTTGGAGTGAGAGAAATATAGCTCAGAATTCTAAAAGCTACCTACCAACGACCCTTCTTTATAACACTAGCACAGAATTTAAAGATGTGAAAAAACATTTGAGGAGTCAGAACTCAAAGTAGATACAATTCTTGTTAATGTTTGGTAATTCAAAATTATAACAATAAAAAACAGAATTAAAATAAAACTGCCAAACAGTTACGAATGTAGGATTTGGGTCTGGGAGTGTTCATAAAAATTTTGTATCGCCGTGACGAATGTCAAACCATAACACTTTAACTTTACAGATTTTACTCACCTGACGCAAAGAATCATAAAGAACACTACAATGCTTTCGATATTTTAATAAAAAATACAATGAAATAAGTAGCCAAAAAATGTTTTCGACCATCTCAACGCTGCAAGTACAAGTGGAATGACTAAAAAAAAAAAGTAGGAACATTTTCGAGAATGTCAAGCCACAAAGCAATGTTGTCATGTTTTTATTATTTTTTAAAGAAAGTGAAATTAAGAACAAACAGTTGTAGTGATTTTAAATAAAATCAAGAATTCTGATTTAGCTCTGGGAGGGGATACTGCCCCATAGCCAAAATTTTAATTTTCTGTTTCTACTGGGGTCTGTATAAGGATGCTTATCCACTTTCTCATCAACAATGGATGGAAACTCTGTAAACAATGAGTTTTCTTTCATTGGCTTAATGATCTCAGCTTCTTCGAATACGTCAAATTTTACCAATTACAACCAATTTTCTCCCTCGCCGCATTCAGTGGAGTAAATCAGGACATTTGGAAGATCCGGGCACTAGTCCTGACATGAGCTTGAAATCCGGACATATTGTACCTTATGGTTAGTGTTAAACAAGCTTTGGTATTGAGATTGACTTAAGAAAAAACATTGTTCAGCTTTTTTGATAATATTAATTTGATTAATTAATAATTAATTAACAAATCAAAATATTTTGTTACGGTTTGAAATAAGAAACTGAAAAATCTAAGTTTTCGGGAACAGCTTTGATATAAAGGCATCACTGGCGATAATCTTGTATTGGCGACTTTTTGTTGTCTAACCGCACATCGTATCGGTATGTCGCCAAAACAAAATACCGCCAATGGAATCGTATACTGAAGCTGTTGAAAAAGTCGCCAAAACAAAATATCGCCAATGGAATCCTATACTGAAGCTTTTGAAAATAGTCGCCAAAACAAAATATCGCCAATGGAATCCTATACTGAAGCTGTTGAAAAAAGTCGCCAAAACAAAATTGTCGCCAGTGATGCCGTATATCAAATCTGTACCAGTTTTTGTCTCATTGAAAAATTTGCGAAGTACTTTTCCCCAGCCATCTGTTTATCGATAGGCGTTGCCACATTACTGCCTCAAAGTAATAGTAATAGTCAATAAATATTTCATTCCGATGCTCATGAATGAGTAAACAAGAGAATATTTTAATAAAATTTCTGCATTTATTTTAATCACTGGACGGAAAAATAGTTGATTTACGTTTCGGGATAAGATAATGAATTTTTTAAAACTTTTATTTCTTTCATTTTCTACTTGTCAAATTTCAAGTTCCTGAGCCTCAAGGGTGCCAAATATATAGGGGAGAGCCGCCAAAATTGGACCACCTGAACATTTTTTAATGTCAGGGATGAGAATGGCAAAAAAGCAAAAAGACTGAAATCATACGCGAGCAAAAAATTTGTGCCATAATTTATACGCGAAACAGGTTTTTAAGAAGTAAAACATACAACATGATGAAAATATTACACTATAATAATTAATAACTTAATTATTTATAATTCAGTACGTATAAATAAGAAAAAAGAATATTAAATTATTATTAAATCATTCGCATTAAAAGTTACAAACAAGTTTAACACATCATCAGGGGCATCAGAAAATACAAAATTAGACATTAAAACATATTTGCCACCTGTACATCACTGAGATGCAACATTCACCCAACAGAAGTCTGAGAAGAATTATATTTAGTAGCCTTTTGATAAAAGTTAGCTCAAAAAATAAATAAAAATAATGACAAATAAATTCTTTTGCTTCATGCAATTGTGTAAAGTGTATTTCTTTTTATAAATTATAATAACGTATCATATATTGAATTCTGTTTTATTTCTTTTATTTTTATACATTTTTGCAAAAGTAACAGCACAATGATTTTGCACATTATAAAGTGAGAGGGGTCGAGAAATTGTACAGTTACAATGACAGATTCATTTAGCATTAATGTTATTTGAAACATTTCCTTAATTGTTAAAGAAGTGGTTTTCTTTCGTTTTTTTAATTGTGTGGCTTCTGTTGGTAACAGATCTCCATTAACACGCTTCACCCCTTGTTTCGGAAGCCTCCTATCTTTGACAGATTTTTCTTCAAGAAAGGATGTGTTTGCATCCTCTGCAAGTTTATTTTCAGTAAAGGCTCAAGTTTTTGCACAGTTTTCATTAGTATCTATCTGTTTAATTACTGGCCTAGTTGTCGGGACTAATTATCTCTAGAATGCCTAGGTAAATCATCTCTTTTATTTTTTTAATTGAGAAGATTTTTTTAATGTCTTATTCTCTGCTTTGTTGCTGCATTTGCACACAGCTTTTTAGCTGCCATTTTTGACAGGAGTTTTTCTTTTTTTTTATGTAGTTTATTTATTTGTTTTTGTTTCATTTTTTATTTCTTCATCTTGGTACGCCCTACAAGATGACCTTAAATTTTCAACTAATTTTTTTTCAACATGTTTATGCAAAAAAAAATCTTTTTTTGTTTTTGCAAAATATGTCGCAGAGGTTTTGTTTTCTGCAAAAAGGTGGTACTTAATACTTTGAATGGCACTGAATGTTGGAATGTTCATCCTTGTCGAGTTTGCTGATATAATGTTGATTCGTCAGTAGAAGATGAATCAGCTAGTTTCCTAGCCGGTGGAGTTAAGCTGCACGGTCGAGCATATTTTACCACAATTTTCTTTCGAAAACGGGAAATAGGAAGAGGAAGGTTTCTTTTCTTTGTGTAAAAGCGGAATTTTCGGAAGAAAAAGGAAATTTTTGCGTAAGGAAAAAAACGGAAATCCGGAAAAAAACCGGAATTTTGAGAGAAAAAAAGACAAAAATGCGGAATTTTCCCAAAATAACAAAAAAGCGGAAGAATCTCATCCCTGTAATGTACAGCGACCAAGATGCAGTTTTAATCAAAAACAAGTATTATAATTTTTTTGTAGTTTATTTATTTTCAAAACAATGTAATTAAATTTTTTATGAAATAGTAGGAAACAATATGAAAAGAAATCGTGTCATCGTTCCAATCAAGGAAACCGGTTGCCTAGATTGGACCACCAATTTCTTTAAGCCCAATTAAAGGAAAAATATTTTTTGATTCTCAAATTCACATCATCACACAATGCGTGAATCCAAAGTAGGACATTTTATGAACTTCATCACTTCCCCTTCTCCCTTTGTTTCCTGACAAATGATACAAAACTACGAACCTTAATTTTTATGCTTTTTAAGCCAAAATTTAAAGGCTTTAGTGTCATTTTATTGTCTTTTTGCTTTGACTTGTTCCACTTCCAATTTATAAAGACTGTTTTCTGAGCTATTCCTGCAATTTAAGATAATGATCTCTTTGATCTAAACGGTCCTATTTAGGCAACTGTTAGTGGTCTATTCTAGACAGCGATTAAAAAATTTCCCTATTCTTATTTTTAAACTATTTTAATAAAGCTATTACAGTACATTGTAGCCAAACAAATTTCCTATCTGAGGATATAATAACATATTTTTCCTACTAATTTAAAATAGAGTGGGGTCTTTTGTTGAAATAATTAATTGACGATACCTAAATCTAAGCACTTGTTCTCTAACTGTAACTACGTAGCGCTTTCTCTTAAAAATGATTTCATACCCCCTTCAACATAGTCGCAATATATTTTGCCTATTTTACGGCCTAAATAATTAATAGAATTGGAGTTATGACACCGGTCACATCTAGGCACTGGTCGAAATTCGACCCCCGTAATCTTAAATTTACTTTAACAACAGCAAAAAAAAACAAACAACAGCACAGATTTAATATCCGGCATCACTGGCGATAATCTTGTTTGTCGCCTAACAGAACATCGTATCGTTAAGTCGCCAAAAAATATCGCCAGTGGGATCCTATATTAAAGCTGTTGGAAAAAGACGCCAAAGCAAAATTATCGCCAGTGATGCCGTATAAAGCTGTACCAAAATAACTGCATGTTTCACGGTGGAAGGTTCTTTTACTTCGGTCATTTTGGTAATTCTCCCTCACGGAAAATTGGCACGTATTTCGACTAACGTCGCGTTAAAGGAAAAGGACCAAAAATGTTTATACATCAAATTGCATAATAGAAAAGATCAATAGCATTAGCAATTTCTAAGAATTGCTTCTTAATTTTGGAAACAAGATATTGCCAACAAATTTAGTATTAGATTTGACATGGTTAAGACCTAACAACTGGTGGCCATCTTATTTGTTGGCGAAAGTGTCACGAATTTGGCGACGGGACAATTTGTTATTCTGAAGTCTAATCAAACCGCTGACAAACTTTATAGATTTTTAACTCATCTTTTTTTTACTTCTACAGTAAAATATTAACCGCTATTAGTTTAAAGTTAAAGTTCTATCAATTTCAGTGAAAAGAACAACGATTTATTCACAATATAAAAATCCTACTTTTGTTTGTAACAATAGAACACATCATTTTACACATTAAATTATATAAAAGTAAAGAATAGTTGCATTTCGAAATGGACAGACAATACAAATTTATCTTATCATTTATGACGTCGAATTTTAAATCGTAACGGTAGTTATTTCAACGTTAAAAAAATCCAAAATGTTATTAAAATCTGCATTTTTAGTCTATATACATAAATGAATTTCAGAACAATTTTTAAAAAAATAACTGAAAAATATATCTAAACATTTTACGAAAGAATGAGAATGATTTAACAATATCTGGTTATAATTGATAAGGAAATGAATTACCTGGATTAAAAATAATACGAAGTTATGAAGAGGACAAAAATCTGTATCTAGAACACCACCACAAACCAAAATAGAAAACTAGAAATGGCATTTGCCGCGTTACTAAAGTTTATTTATTTTTTTAGAAGCCAGAATGAGAAAATGTATCACGTTGCCATAAAAATTTAACTTAAAACGTATCAAGTGAAAAAAAAACACCCATCTCATTAATTGATCTCCAGCTGTTAAAGGCAGGCAATAAAAAGATATGATATACCAAATGAATGAATAAAAAATTAAAAGTATTAAACTACTATCAGAATACCCGGAGTTATTCGGTTCGTTTAAACGTTGTGGGTGACAGGAAACTGTGACCACAATAATATATTTCACTCTTAGAAAAATGAAAATAATTCAAAATAATTCCCGCTAAAATGGAATAACTGAACAATATTAATAATTGTTCTTGATATAAATTGTTAGATCGTCTGCTTTTATCCTTTTTAGTGTTCTGCCAGAATTCTTTTAATGTGTTCTGATAAAAGTTTTTCGTCTGTAATTTTGTTCGTACTGCGTTCAATGTCCGTATATTTGGTGTGTAAAATTAATATAAAAAATTATAAAAATTAGAGAAAAAATTGCAGCAAATGGTGTTACTAAAAAGCTAATTTTTTTAGCTTTCAGATGGCATAAAAATAGTTTTTCTGAAATAATATTTTCGGAAGATATAGCAGAAAAAAAACCAAAATTTTGCTTAATTTTTAATTAACTGAAATGTTAGTTAACTTCCAGACTTTGAAAATTTAACAGCAATCTTTCATTCGTTTTGATTCAAAAAATCATCATCAATTTGGATAAAAACTGCAGATATATATATGGAACACGCACACAGACACACTCTCTGCTTTGTATGTAAGGTATTGTATGGATGAGACAATATTCAAATATTTAAGACAAAGAAGAAAATAAATTCAACCAGTTTTAAAAAGTAGTGTTTGAAAGGTATATTAATTTTGTGTTGTTTCAAAACGGGACGTTAATACGACTTAACTAAATCACAACTGTGAGATTCACAAAGGAATTTCAAAATTTACGTTACATGGATATCGATTAAATATTGTACGATAACCATAAAAGCTAAGGATACACTAATGCAATGAATTAATTAAAACTTTCAGCTTGCTTGCCCAAAGCTTTCTTTGACATTTCAGAAAAAATATTTTATAGTTTACAATGTATTTAATAAAACTACGTTTTTTTAAAATTTTATATGTAAGTATATGTTTATATATACATTTTTCATTCATTTCCAGAACCATATATTAAGACCTAAAAAAATAAATAATTTTGCATTCCTGAACCAATAAGGCTTCAGCCAATTGTTTTGTTCCTTTTATTCGACTGTTCGAATTCCGACGACCACAGTACACAAGTACGAACCTCGAGGCTTGGTCAAGCCACACGCTGTTGGAACAAGGTATTAAAGTAATTCACCAGCCGTGGGCCGAAGCCAGAGAAAGAATAATCTATTATTTACAAAAAAAAAAAGATATACAGCAGAACCTCGCTAATCTGAAATTCCGGTTAATCCGAACCGATTTTATTTTCGAAAATTATATGTAATTGAAAAGATTACCTAAAAAGATTTAAATATACAAACTAAATATAAAAACAAGAGAGTACTTTTTCAGCATGCATAATTTTGTACACATTGAAGAAACTAATGCAATTCGCCGTAAGATAAGGTCACTTCATACAGGAGCACATCCATTATTCTAATGAAAAGGGGAGACATATTCTCTTTCTATTGCTTTTGAATAAAAGAATTCAAGAGATAGAAGAACTGAATACTTATAACTTACATTTTTTTTAGCACACATCTTTTTCTTTCATATTTTTATCGCAATTTCGTGTAATCCGAATTTTTGTAATCCGAACAGGCACCAGTCCCATTTAGTTCGGATTAGCGGGGTTCTAATGTAGATTGAAGAAGAGTCAACCAATCTGCGACACAAACAAAAAGAACATGACATCATACATCAGAGTGAAACAGGAAGTGAGTGAGTCATAGACGCGCAAATGCAGATTGAATACAAATGGGTCTATTCTGGTACCCCCGGTTGGGTTGGGAGACGTCACTTTTTCCGCACGTCAACAACGGGAAAAAGACATCTCCTAACCCAACCGGGGGTACCAGAATAGACCCCTAAATCTTAACAATATTTTTTTCTATTAAATTATCAATAAACTTGTGACAGATAAGAACTTTTCTCTAGAAAACTTATTTTCAGAGAGCCAGAACATTACAATACACCGTTAATTCCTTTCATATACGCTTTTATTTAAATTGACTTGTTTCACCTTTATAGAGACATGGATTTGCAAAGGATTTTTATTCACTCCCTGATGTGCAAAAGTTACGAAATTTCGTGCGCTTGTATGTTTCCAATGACAACAAATATTTTATTATTTACAGAACATAATTGTTAGTTTGTCGATTATTGTTAAAAAATTCATTTTGATACTATTTTCCTTAACAACATCTGGTGCCGGAATAATACCTGCAGGGGCCTATAGGCAATGCAAGTTTTTTCTTCCTACCCCAACAAAAATAAGGATTCTTTTTATTCAATTTAATTTAATCTACATACAAGAAGTTTTTAGTATACATCATATGACCAAAAGTATCAGGACACTTTCAGAATTTCATATTTTTTTTAATTTCTCCAGAAAGATTTAACTGACTGCCTTTAAAATTAGACCATGTAAAAAATAGACTGTAACTCACATTTTACATTGAAGATTCGGTCCTGAGGGCAATTAGGAGATCGTCTACAAACTGATGAAGACAAAGACGTTTTTTGGCCCATCCCGCCTCACATAAAACTTATAACAAGATATACTGAATTGTACAGTGGTTAGAATTTGCTGAATACTCATGAAGACCTATCAATTACGTGCATAACTTAAATTCCAGCTAATTAGGCACTATAAATAACAAAAATTTTATTACTTTAATTATATTATTTACATGATTATTAACAAGTTACATACTTCAATTTTACGGCCAAACGATATTTTTAAATATATTTCTTTTACGTCGAAACGATTTTTTATCTAATTAATTTCTTTTCTTAAAATATTTTAATAATTCTACATATATATTTTTTATTCGTTACGAATATTAGATGTGTTCTGGGGTATTCAGCACATTCTAACCACTATGCAATTCAATATAACTATTTAAAGATATAAGTTTAAAAAATATTAATTTGTGTGCCACCTCTCATCTTTTAGCTTCTCTTCGACAGGAGCTAAAATTCTGCTCGTTGTAATGCCTATATTTTTATGAATACTAATGATATTGAACTGAATTTTTTTTATATAAGCTGCCCTATGTATCTGGCTTTAAAGTTGTGAACGAAAAAATTACGCTATGTTTTGCGCATGAGCAGTAAGACATTATTAATAAAAATGCTCATATTTCCTGTAATATTCAAAAAAAAAAAATTCAAATTTTTACAAAATGCTCCTCTAACATATTGTCATTTTTTGTGTAATTTTCGTATAATATAACACAAAACTCTGCATGTTATAAGCAAAAAAAAGGCGGGAAAATTTTGGATTTTTTAAGAAAACCTTTATATCTTCCCAAATATTTTTGCTGAGTTTAAGATTATTTCTGTAAATATTATGCACATTAACATAACTGTTTCTGAAAGTTTCATCTAGTTATCAGTATTCTGTGAAGCAGGGTGGGCCAAAACAGTTTTTCTCTTCATCAGTTTGTAGACGGTCCCCTAATTACCCTCAGGACCGAATCTTCAATGTAAAATGTGAGTTACAGTCTATTATTTACATGGTCGAAGCTTAAGGGTAGTCAGTTAATCCTTTCCGGAGAAATTCTGAAAAATGTGAAAATCTGAAAGTGTCTGAATACTTTTGGGCATATAGTGTAAATCAAACTGAAATAACAGAACATTCAACTGTAGGTCACCGAGAAAGTTGGTTTTAGTATTTGACGTATACAAAAAAATAAAAATTTAAAAGCAATTTCAAACAAAATAGCAAAAAAAAAAATAATAAATTACAAAACATTTTTAACACAATCCAAATATTTGAATACAAAGTTTACCTGGGCTGTTGTCTTGTAGGTGAATCAGCCAGCTGCAATCGAATTTGAAATCATGGAAAAAAAATCGAATAATGTTCTGAAAGTCAACCGATACTTGATTTTTATTTGAAT
>BGPR01015694.1:19070-36178 GCA_013235015.1 Araneus ventricosus | reverse complement strand
TCGACACTTGCGTTCAGTTACGTATTACTAATTGAGACCCTTCTAAGTAACTAAAAGCAATGCAGGCTACTTAATATATCTTCAGGATTACCAATTCGTTCTTAAACAATTCATGAAAAATTTATCTGATTAACCTGGTGGTTTTATGAAGACAAACCCTATTGTTTAGTAATAATTTTTTTTTATTAAAAAAAGCCATAAAATTTTGAAATGAACTGTTTTTATTATACCTGTAAATATTGATAGCACTTTTAGAATATGGAAAAAAAATTTAATATGCAAAATTCTATTTAATATGACAATATTAAACACAAAAGAAAAAAAATTTGACATTAGGTTATCTTGAGATTTATCTTGAAGAAGCGACGAATATTTCTAAAATCAATTATAACGATAGAAAATTCAAAGTTCTAAAAGAACTCAAGAGCAAAGCAAAGGAAATGAAAGAAAAGAGTACTTACCTGCTTTCTATCACCTGCAAAACTGAAGTATGCATTTTCGTTTTCACCAAATGTTTTATGCAATATAACTTCTAACCTTAAACTCAACAATAGTTAAGTAAGCGATAAGAACAAATGACAGAAGGGCAGTTCAAGGATAACTTCACGCAGTATTTGCCAATGTCATCATTTAGTTTCTATTTCAGATTCAGTATCAGTAAATGACATCCTTTTTGGTAGTAGTGATAATGACCCAATTCAAAACAAGTGAGAATTTTGTCAAGGATTTATCAATCTTAATGTTAAAATTCGATTATGAAGTCGGTTCACCTGGACTTGAAATCCATCCTTTGGAGGATGTTTCACTATATTAGGAGTCGGTATGCTTATGGATTCTATTCACGCTTTTCGCAAAAATATTCTTTTTAAACTTCGAAGCAAACTGAGATCAGTATTTTGAATAAAGAAGTTTCGAAACAATTTTACATTTTAAGATGTTTTTTTCCGTCGTCTAGAATGTTATATGTTATGTTGTTTGCTTGATGAATTGATTACTTAAACACATAAATTGTTAAATTGTTAACTTGATATTTCAACACATAATTTGTTAACTTGATATTATATAATATATATATAAACACTTAACTATATAAAACTGCTGTTCATTAGATTAAAAAATTGCATTTGTTAAATTAATTTGTTCGTATATATTTTAAATATCCTTTTTACTAAAAATAAAAACAAAGGAAAGATATCATGCATAAATATAAAAAAAAGGAAGAGTTAATAATGTCAGACATGAATGCAAAAAAAAAATTATTCCTGAAAAAAGGAACTAAAAGATTTATTTATATTGATACATAAAAACAATCAATCATTGACATTAACTTATATATCTCTAGACTACATATTATCAGAGGCCCCCTTTTCTTAAACTAATAATGTTGATCAACATTCGCGAACATAATGTTGGAAAAAAACACATATTGTATTAATCTGGAAACTCAAAAGTCCGAGAGATTTTTTTTAAAAAAAGTCCTCAAGTTTCCTTTTTTTTCCTTATCAAGAGGGGAATGCATTGGATCCAATAACTTTTCACTATTGTTCATCATGAAATACGAAAGAAAATATATTGATAAAGGAAAATGTCTTATCTGTTCGGTCCCTGCGATCTCCAAAATGGTCGGATTCCTCCTTCGTCAATTGTTATCCATGACACAAGTCTGCTCCTTATTCTACAATCCAGACGGGGGACATTACACGAACGAGCATTTACAGACTCTTTTTCGTGCAAAAAACTGAGCAAAAAGAACACAATTTGAACCGTCCCCACCGGAACGAAGTATATGCACCATTTTTTTTCTTTCTTCCGATCATCCAGCAGCGCATCTCGAATATATCTTTTTCAGTGAAGGGATCTAACCCCTCTTCACACCCTGGCCTTGCGTCACAGAAAAAACAACACCTGATTGGATACACTTGTTGCCAGGTGCTATTTTAGAGTGACCTTATAACCTCCCCCGCTCGTAATGAGGGAGAAAGTGACCTTTTAACTGTTCTCCTGCACGTAGGCACTCGACAATCTTGCACCAAGGAAAAGGAAAAGGAAAAAAGAATATTTCTTATAGCAGACAATACTACATTATACAAACATGACTTTTACTCTCATATAAAGTGGCCTATTTAGTTTTTGCTTAGTCTAAAACTTTTTTTCTGAGATCTATTATTATATTGCTGCTGGAAGATTTAGCAACGATTTTTATTTTTACCCATAAAAATTGATATAATTTCGAGAAAAACACGCCCTCCACATTTTACAGAACTAGTGAACAGAAAAAGTTGTCTTTTGCATTGCACAAATTTTCGAGCAAGTTAAATCTCTTACTTTTCAAACCCAAAAGAATTCTAACATGTATTGGGTCACGTGTTTTTATTAAACATGCAAAATTAGCTGCTTGTAACTTCCAATCTAGTTGTAAATTTGATTGGCGAGTATAACATTTATAATTCCAGTTTCTATGGCTGTTGGATATTTAGCTTTAGCATATAAAAATATTTTGTCTGGAGACATAGCATCACATTTGCTTTTGTTTCAAATAGATAGCAATAATTTAATTAACCGATAATTGATTCAAAGATTCCTCAAATATTACTTCTAATGATTATAATGGTGTTTCGATGTCTCTAATGATGGAGTAAATCCATAGTATTAGTGCTCAATACAGGAATACATTATAAAATAGTACCTGCAATTTTCATAGTTGTTGGACATAGAACATATGCATATAAAACATTTTGTCTGTATATAACATTGCATTTTCTGTTTTATGTTTTTGAGAATTTTATTTAATACTTTTATTTAACTTGTTTCATGTTTGCAAAAAAAGGAATTTTGTAAAAAGTTTTTTATTCCTTTCCTGGTGTGGTAGAGTTCTAAAATTTTGTACACTTTAAGTTCTCGATTACATACCTATTTTATTATTTTCAGATTTTAGTTATCAATTAATCGATTAATTTAATTAACTTTTTCCCACATGCGTGGCGCCATCTGGTAGTGAATTTGAGAAAGAATGGACATCAAGAATTTGTAATATTAATAATAACGAATTATAAACTAAAGACTTAAAGGTAGAAAATAATTAAAATAAAAAATTACTTTTAGTACACCATTAAAAGCGAGTTTTTAGAAACTGTTTTTAATTATATTTATTTTCACTTACTATGAATATTTTGTGTACTAAATTTTAATGGAAAATTTTTGATGAAGCAGTTCATATCTTATTTTGTTCTATAAGAGCTATTTCACGTTTTAAAAGGAAATAAAAACGAAAATATTCAATAATCATAACATATTCATTTCATATAATATCAACTAATACCTGATTCTGGATTACTTACTTCGAAGTTAAAAAATATCCGCGATGTTTTAGCCCTTACACGAACATTTTTATTAAATATTTGTGTAAGAGCATAAGCATTTATATTAAATGTATTAGTTTTAGTTGCAAATTTATGCATATCTACCAAATTATTCATGTCTGAACAAGCGGAGTATTTTTAGAACATTAAAATTTAAAGATTAATTCTCTCATTCATTCATACTATCCGTCTTTTGATGTAGATTAGCAAACATTGAATAGAAATTAAATAATGGTCTAATAATTTCTTAAAAATAGTTTTTTGCAAGTTACGTTTGGGAATTTTTTTCTCGTAAAGTCTGATAGATATGCTGTAAATCTGTGCTTTAGTAGAGTATACATTATCAGGAAAAAAAGGAGGAAATATTTGAATTATTTTAAAAACTTTTTAAAAAACTTATTCAATAGTTTGATTGTAAAGTAATGCTCAAAGACGATTGATTTTCTTAACAAAATTATTTTAACAAATTCGCATATTTCAGGCATTTGCACAGGTTTAAAGAAAGAATAATTTCAAATATAGAAATCCGGTCTACTTTTCAGTAATACAAAAGTAATAAAAAAAGCTATCTATTGGCGTGTTTGACATAGAATCAGTGACGATGAAAATCATTCTGATTTGATAAAAAATTTTAAAAAGTATGCTTCCTTTTTATGAATCTCGAGAGTGCACAGCTAGAAACTTGTATTCGAACAGATTGCGTCTTATGATTTAAAGGATCCTCTACATGTATACAGAACAGGAATAATATTTGTTTTCCTAAAGAAGGCGAGGCTCGTGGTTATATAAATCACGATGCAAACTTTTTTTATTGAGAGTAAAAATGATTAGACCTTGGAAAGTTATCTTTATTTTAACATGAAAACCTCTGCTTGTGCATGCGAAATGAGACAGAAGGAAGCTGAAGATCTCATCCAGGACTTGTTCTACAAGGTTCCAGGCTATATTAAGGAAGTATTATGTTGCTCTTAATCAATATGTTTCCTTGCCTCCAGACAGTGTCCACATGTTTGTCAGCTATCGGGATGTCCACGATACATTATTCAGAACAGTTCAATTCTATTTTTCTTGATACTACCTGATGATATTGTGAACAAGAAATCATTCGAAGTGCTATCCTTGCAGTCAATCTGCTCTACCATATGATTCGTGTGCTTTTAAGAGGTTAAACAAAAAATGATTTGATTTAGGATTGAATTTGTTTAGTTATCCCGCCATACTAAAGCGGAATCATTGTATTTTTGGAGTAATTTCATTATTTTGTGTCATGGATTAAATAAAGAACAATACATAAAGCAGATTTTGGAAGTTAAAAATTTGCTCGTGGGTTTTCTGTCCAATATGTTGATCTAGATCATACTACTTTATGTCTAGTTGGATAAAAGAAAGTGATTTTTTAAATTTCAAGAATATAATCTCAGTAAATGATTCTGAAATATCGATTTTTATCGAACTTCGAAACACAACAGTTTCAGAACTTTTCGACTGAATTAAAAAAAATAACTACAAAATTATGCATCATGTTTGATTTTATTTTTTAAATCTCTTTTTGGACTTGCAACCAAGTTAAAATAAAAAAGAATAAACTATCCTACTTTTGCCCGGAGCAAATAAATTTGTATTTTTTTCGGGTTTAGGCTAAGCCAGAATAAAAGGAGAGTTTACCATAAAACAGAAAAGTACAGAAGAGATGCATTGGAAATTTACTGATAACTTTGATAACTAAAAATTAACTCTACAAGTTAAAATTTCTCAAAACCGCGTTCGCTGTCTTGATATTCAACTCTAGTACACTAAATATCACCTTCTTTATTTCCTGAATATAACGCTTTCTTTAATAACCTTCATATTCATTCAATTAATCCCTTGAATGAATATACAAATTATTATGTCGAATTGCTGAGCTAGATTAAATTATTATATCATAAGACGTTTTCGTGAGAATTAGATGGCTTTTTTTTAATGTTTCAAAGTACGCCGTTTTTTTGGCCCATAACATGTTTACGTTTTCACGGAGAAAAAATTGTTTTTATTTAGGGTAGAACGACTTACATCAATGTTCAAAGTGCACATGTCATCTTTCACTGATGAAAACAAAAGTTGTGCTTTTTTTGTTTTGTTGAGTGATGAAGGTATGAAAAAATTGGGACCACTACATTGAATAACGGTAAGCGCTCTGAAATAAATTTTAGATCTGTGTTGCGATTTATTTCTCTTTCTACACTCTTTTTCAGCTTTAAATAGATATAAGCGAGTGGTCTTTTCGATATGGAAAAGGTGATAGGCAAGCAAAAAAAGGACATCAATGATGAAATAAAGTTTTTTTTTAATTTCCTGATATTCTCTCTTTATGAATAAAACATTCTAGAATAGTTGGTGAAATTGAAATACATCAAGCAAAAGACAACTAACCAAAAAGCAACTAGAGGTAAAAATAACTAGTAATTTGACCTGTCCTTACGGACATACAAATATCGAGCCACTAACAGTTCCGAAGAACGCCAGCAAATTCTAGTACAAAATTTCTTCACAAAGTACACTGCTTCATAGGAAAGAAATGTTAAAATAACCAACACAATTTCTCACAATTTCAAATTCCTAAACGCACTTTCAAACTTTCTTAAACACAAAATATTGATTAATTAGCAAATAACAAAAATTAAAATAAAATCATTAGGAAAATAGAGAGAAAAAAAGAAAACTTAAAAAATATATAAACAGGAAACCACAAATTAAAACCTAAACATGTAACACACTCCATCACAAGAAAAAGGCTAAACCAACCTATACACAATTTTTTTTTTTTATCATAGTTTCAAATTTTCCTATACATAATTTCAAACTGTCCAATACACAATTTCTTGAATAATAACTAAATAACATCAAAATAAAAAAAGGAAAATAATAATAAGAAAAAATGAAAAGAATATAGGAAGCCACAAATTAAAACGGTACCAAACAACAAATCAAAAATAAACAAACAACACAGTTACGGCTAGTAAACAGGTACGAGCATTTACAAAAAAATAGTTAAAACATAGAAAAAATGACACATTTACAAAAGACATTTAATATATATATATATAAAATAATAACAAAAATATATAAATTGGAAAATTCCCAGATGAAGAGTTTTAAAAAGTCCCAATCCTCCTCTATCATTTTCTTTCCATTTAAATTACAATTTCTATCTCTTGGGCTAGAATGTTTTTAACAATAAATTTCGTACCATTTCTCGATTGGCTGTCCTGCAAAAGTTCTTTAATGAAGCTGCTGGTTTTTTAAAAAAGTAAGTGTCTCTGATGTCTTGCCATGCATCACATTTAAGGATAGTATGTTCCACAGTTCCTGCATCTTTTCCGCAGAAGCACCAGGGACTCTTGCCGAAGAATCTGTTTTGATAAAAAAAACCGGGGAACAAATAAAAGCTAAAAGAGAGCAATGCGTCATGCGTCCGAAATACAAATATAGGCAAACAGTTTTGATGACATGAAAAACAAAGTAACCCTAAAATTTAATTTTTAAAAAGGGGAGTGAAAAGAATCCGGCCTTACAGACTTTCTCAAGGGTCACTTGCAGGCAGTGATTCAAAAAAGGGATAATTTTCTGCGAAAGGTCTGACTTTCGTCCAAAAAATTGGCCTCTCGTGACCGGAAATATCCTAAGAGAATTGAAAGACAATGGAAAGACTACCCGCAAATAAAACTCCGACATACAAAAACAATAACGCCAAATTTTTTTTGTTTCAGAAAAAAGATCTTTACACTCAAAATCACAAGTCATCAGGCAAAAATATACTATATTTTATAAAATATATATCATCAGGTAAATACTAC
Source organism: Araneus ventricosus (assembly GCA_013235015.1). NCBI lineage: Eukaryota > Metazoa > Arthropoda > Arachnida > Araneae > Araneidae > Araneus > Araneus ventricosus. The sequence continues at coordinate 28,983 of BGPR01015694.1, read as the reverse complement.
ACTTCACGAAGGAAAAAAGATACAACTTATCCTTCCATAAGAGAAAACTAGAAAAATGGCTACTCACAGATACATTTTTACAGATAATTTTATTTTGGTAAAATTGCGTCTTAAATATGACAATTAAATTTATAAAACGACGTAACTGAGAAAACAAATGTATAAAAAAGTATGAACAGAAAGTAGATGGTGAATAAAATTGTTATGGAATTTTATAAGTTTTTAAATATTAGTTTATTTTAAATGTTATTTTATTTCTACATTATTATCTTTATTTTATTTATTTACATTATTACCTGTCTTGAAATACGAATTATTTTACTTCTAGTACATGTAATTCGTTGAGATGGTTAATGATTTTTTCAGTGTAGAGATAAAGAAAATTTTCAAAGAATTAATTAGTCCAGTCAACAAAGATCCAAAATGGGGGTGAAAAAACATTAAATCATATAGTTTTGAAAATTGGTACTCGTGTTCGTGAGAGGAATATGATGAACATACTAAAAGTCCCCGGTCCTGGGGGGGGGATTGAGTCGCGGTGCTTGGATTCCATCCCCCTTTTATAGTTTCTCCTGAATATCTCATAAACTATTCAGTTTTCAAATTACAATTGATTTAACAAATTAAAGAGCGCAAAATTCTCTACAAATGCTTTTTTTTATTTTTCTTCCAGCTTTAATAGCTTCCCAGATAATGGGTGTCAAAGGTTGTCGCCATCTTGGATTTCATGCCCCTTATTTAGTTTTACTTTAATATCCCGAAAACTATTCAATTTTCAAATTTGCCGCCATTGGATTTGATCCCCCCTTTTCCAGTTTTTCTTGAATATCTCGAAAACTACGTGATTTTCAAATTACATTAAATACAGCAAATTAATGATCCTAAAATTCCAAACAAATGCATACTCTTATTTTTTCTCTAGCTTTAATAGTTTCTGAGATATTAAAAAAAACTGAAAAAAGGGGGATAAAATCCAAAACGGTACCAAATTCTGAAATGCATTATCTAGCTCTAGCTCTAGCTTACCATTATCTCTCTATTAAAGGTAAAAAAATAAAAGCATGCTTTTGTATGGAATTTTACGCTCTTTAATGTGATTATTACAAGCAATTTGAAAATTCAATAGATTTCGAGATATTCAAGAAAAATTTTTTAAAAAAAGGGGGGGGGGAGGGAAGAAATGCAAGATAGCGGCTCGAGCTTACCCCCCGCCCCCCCAGGACCGGGAACTTTTAGTATGCTCATCAAAAGCCCCTCACGAACATGTGTACCAATTTTCAAAGCTATATGATTTAATGTTTTTTTCAAACCCTTCGTTGACTGGACTAAATGAGACCTTCGTATATCTGAAGGACAAAATGATGTACTTTTGAGAGCCAGTTGAGCCAACTTTTTCAATTTCCGTAAAGTTTTGGAAATAGAAGCAAGATCTCTAAGTTCGAAATAATGGTGGGTACATTTAATCACAAAAACGTCTCCCGGTATTTAAAGAAGACACTATTAAGTTCATTAATGCTTGTTAGTGCGTAATACTGGGATTCAAAGGAGATACAAATTGTAAATGTTAATTGTGCGTTTATAACGACCGTGGACCTCCCGTCTGAGCCACAATTGTGGCAAAACATATGGATAGCAGATGGATGTATTAGCAAGTTATGGCATTAATTTTGACTGCAGTAGTCATAATTCATTTACAGATAAATAAATCAATGTCATCGATTGCCAGCATTATGATGATACTGAAAAAGACATGAAAATCCGTTGTCGATGATAACTGTATTGCATTCAGAGGTCAAAGTTTCTTTGATAGCTTGCTTTATTCTATCTCGAACAATATATCGATACTTAGTTGAATATTTCAGATGAGATTCTCAAGAATTTTAGATAAGCTATAATCTCAGCGGGGTTTACAAGCAATCCGAAAGGTGTCATTTTTCCCATCAAAGAATAATAAATTTATTGATTAAATAATTGAAAAAACAACAACTTGTAAATAATAAAGTTATCATTTTTAAATAAATTCTTTATAATATAATCATTGATAATGATAGCAGTTTTATAATATTCGGAAGTCGTAACATTAATTTTAAAATGGTGGGTAGCATAATGTTACACCAATCTTGCTGAACTTATTCGTACTGGCGCACATTTGTAAAATTTATTCATGATGGAGGTTGCGTACATGAGAATGACTTTAACATAATTTTTGCTTTTGAGATATTCAGATTAAAAGTAATTATTTAAAAGTAAATTAAAATTTAAACCATTCAATCTTATATTATAGAAAATAGCTATGTGTCTTCAGAACTTGAAAAAAGTGAAAAAAAAATGTTGTTTGTTAATGTGATGCTCCATAGATGGCAGCACCACTTATTTGCAGATTGTTATTATTCATTAAATTTGATTTGAAAGAGCTAGTGTGTACGAAAGGTATTTCAGTTGCTATTAAAATTTTATTGTAGCGGATTTGAAAGGATTTGTATTGGAAGCATACATAGAAAGATCGCATTTGTGCTGTGTAGATCACTACGTTTATCACTTTCTATCTGGTAAAATATAAAGTTTTCATTACATGAAGAACAAATAGAATTCTCCAAAGTCATACATATATGAAATAGAATTCTCCAAAATATATGACTGTAAAGATGTAACGTCATCATATTAATGACTAGGTCTTTATTCATTTTAGCATTGCTAACATTTTTATTCAGAGATGGCCGCGGAACATTTTAAATTTGTACTGCTAGTGTTGAATTAGTTTATTGATTCTCTGGCAAATTAGATTCTTTTAATCAATTAATCATGAAGAATCGATATTAAGATTCAAATTTTATATGAAATTGGTATGAAATCTCAGATTATTCTCATAAATCGCTTCATTCTAATGTTAACATTCCTTGCAAGTGGAAGAATATTTTTGAAAGTACACTAACACTTTAAAATCTTCAAAAAAATTAAAGAGTTTAGAGTAGAGCTTATATATTTAATATTCTAAAATTACAGATCTCCAAAGAATACTCCATTTCTATTATTTCTAGAATTAAAATATAGATGGCAGCACGTGCATTAACAAAATTACTTCTGAAAATATGGAGAGTGTTTAACAGTGACACTTATGAACTGTAATCATAAATATTTTTGCTTAGGTGTAATATAACCAAACATTCTTGATGGACATAAAAAAACATTTAAAATCAGCTCAAATTACCTCTCCCACTAATGATTTGTCATTTCTTCTCCTTTTTCATTTTTGCGTCTCGCAATTTTAGGCTGTTTTGGCGATAACTTAGGAGCATAATAACGGAAGAAACTCATTTTTACGTTATCTTTAAATTCAAAATATATTTTAATGTTTATCATAATGTTGAAATGCAAATGAAAATCTCGTCAAAAAATATATTTTATGAAAGCAAAACTACTGTACAAAAGACTATGTCGGTCTGTGTAAGAACTTTAAGGCCATGAAAATAAAAGCAGCATATTAATGCAGAAATAAATATTCAATATCTTTTACACCCACTATTGCTTTTTACAATCTCAAATATCCTATCTTTTATGGTCAGTATCAATGTCTGGCGCAGTTCAGGACCGGTTCTGTGCAATTCGTTTTCAATTGTTGTTACCGATTCTGCAGTAGACGATTAATGCGTACGATTTTGATTAATTCGCATTTCTAAGTCACCGCACAAATTCTTAATAGTCTTCAGAAGAGGATTTTCACCTCGCCATGCAAAGATACAAATATTACTAGCCTGGAACCATAGTTTTGTTGTATTACTTGAACCATTATCTTGTTGATAGATCTATCCATTCTCTACAAGAAGAGCTGCAAAGAAGAAAAAAAAAAATCTGAGCTCACCCTGTCCCACAGAAAGCTGATAATGATTTACAAATTTTATCAATGGGCTTGGTTAATATGAACATTGCTTACAAGCATTTTCGTAAAAATAACAAGCATGTTCTGGAAGATATAAAGATTTTCTTAAAAAAATCCCAAATTTCTCCCTCATCTTTTTTTGCTTATAACATGCAGAGTTTTCAACCAAATTGTAAGAAACTTATAAAATACTCGACAGTGTGTTAGAGAAATATCCCATTAAAATTTGAAGTTAATACTATGAATATTCGCGGAAATATGTGAGTATCTGTAATAAATAATTTTTTACTGTACATGTGCGAAATATAGCGTAATTTTCTTTCACAATCTCAAAGCCAAGTATATAGGGCAACTTATATAAAAGTTTCAGTAAAATAGAATTAAGATTTAGAAAGATATCGGCAATTAAGTGAGCAGAATTTCTGCTTCCCTCTAAGAGAAACAAAATGATGAGGGGTTTCCACAAATTAATATTTTTTAAACTTGAATTTTCGAGTAATTTTATAGAATTTAATTTAATAAATATTGAAAATGTTGAATACCCAGACATACTTATAAATAAAATTCTTAGTTTAGATTGCAGTTCGACGATTACTATCCGAATTTCGGGTCGGTCCGTCATAATTTCTGGTCGGTCCCTTAAACTCCCTCCTGACCGAATCTTCACTGTAAAATATGAATTAGAGTCTATTCTTTACATGGTCGAAGTTCAAGGGCAGTTGGTCGAGCCTTTCCGGAGAAATTTTTAAAAAATGTAAAAATCCGAAAATACCCAGATACCTTTGATCATATAGTGTATAAAAAATGAATGTGGTAATAGAACTGAATTTGATCAAAGTTGACGTTAACTATCAATACAGTAGCACGATTTTTAACATGATAATATTTTAAGGCTGGCTTGCTTTCTGTAATTTACATGATGTGCGATATTAAAATCGTTCAAAAAGCTCTGCGGAGCAGAAATTTGAGCCCAGAATTACCAAATTTAGTAGTATGTAGTTACTTCTTCGGTAGTAGGTGCTCACCAAGGAAGGGTTTAAAAATTTTTTGATAATAATTTTAATTAATTAAAACCTAATAGAAAATTTAAAGTTTTCCCTCAATGATTTCGGAGCATATTATGGCACAAAAATTACTTTTACATTGCTTTAAAATTCAAAAAATTAGCTGATCAGTCATACCAATTTTATTTCTGAACAAATTTTCTTTAATTTAATATTTTTTTTCAAAAATTATTGTAGAACGACTGATTCAATAAATTACAATTCATTGAAATGCTCAGTAGTCATTTTAATTGTGGAGTCGGATTCACAGCATGATCTTTAATTCAGAAAATAAATAAGCAAGATTACATTTTAAAAATATTTAATTTTCAAGACATGCTTATGTACTTTCGTTTCAAATTTAATGGCATTATCTCGCAATTTGAATTATTTTGATATAATTTTATGAATTAGTAAAGTTGTTTTAAAAAGGATGGTGAAATAGTATTATAAAAATAAAGACGATCAAATAAATAATACTTTTTAGCATGATAACATTATCATGCTGCGATGCTTTGGAACAGTGGTTCGAATTTCCATTGTTTTTTTTCCCAAAATGAAAAAAATAAAATAACTTGGTACCTTTTATTATTGTTTGCATGTTTTGTAAACCGATGACTGATTGATTTAAACTAGTAGTTATATGGACAGTACACTTCGCTCTCCCCCCAGAAATATAATATTTTCTATTCATTGCGTTTTCTAAAAGTTTAGCCGATGTTATTATTCATTCTAAAGACAACACTATTTGTAAGTACACCGAACTTTCATAATTTGACTCTCGTGGAGGTACCTCGAGAGTTAAATTACGATCTTCTTTCAAATTATAGCCTTCTTTGTCCCCATATATGCACTATCTCAAAAGCTATATTTATAATCAATGTACAATACTACACATCAAATATATGTACAAATTTTACTTCCAAATAAATATAAAAACTTTAAAAAATAAAATGCAGAAGACAGTGTGATAAAATATTTCAGCAATGCAATGAGTGAAATAAAATTCTTATAAGACATTAATTTCCACAAAAAAAGCAATTTTTACTATCATAACCTTAACAGTGGCAATAGTACGTGAAGATGGAAGAAGTATCTTGATGAAATAATAAGATTGGTATTTTTCACTATAATAGGAAAATTGTCGTGATAAATACGCAAAAAAACGTTATACGTAGAACAGATAATCTTCTCCAATTTTTTATAACATGAACCATTTGACAGAATCACTGAAGAACCTTTCACGAAAAGACAAAAAGAAGATTAGATGGAAGTAAACAGGAAAAACAACTATCAACAAGAAAAACTATGATTTTCTTTCTTTCTCTCGTTAATTTTTTTAATACAAGTTATTTGCAGAAACCTTTATTTCATCAGTATTAACAAAATGACAGTAAAATATCTGTTTTATCGGTATTAACAAAATTACCATTACATGTCTGGTTTTATCCTATTAATAAAATAACAAAAAAATGTTTGCTTTTGTCAGTATTTACGAAGTTACAATCGCTCCTCTCCTCATTACCAAACTAATTAAAACGTTTTAATGGCCCCAAACTCGCCAATGAAAAAAACTATGAAAACTATAAATTCAGATGCTACAGAAATAATAATTCTCATTAACTCTTGGTCATTTTATTCCGTTCGTCTTAGCCAGTTTATTTTTGTTAGTTCTGTTCTGAAATAAACGAGGTTTATTTTGGGGGCGGATTTCCAAAACGTTGGAATCAATAAAACGGCCTCCATTTCGAAATGAATAAAAAAAAAATATAAAAAAACAAATATATACATCGCTTTCTATCGCTTCAAGAAACATTTCTGCCAAATTCGAAGGAAATCGAACATCGCTTTTGGGCGTAATCGCGCAACAAACAAATTTACAGACAGTCAAAGTGCTGAATGGTTGTGTGAAAACGTAGACCTCGCTTCGCTCAGTCAATTAGAAATTCAGATGCTACAGAAATAATAATTCTCATTAACTCCTGATCATTTTATTCCGTTTGTCTTAGCCAGTTTATTTTTGTTAGTTCTGTTCTGAAATAAACGAGGTTTATTTTGGGGGCAGATTTCGTAATTTTGAATGGTGGTCCCCTCTCCACACTATTGCGCCAAACCAGTTGGGGACGTTTGACCCTCAACGTCAAAATTAACGAGCACCAGGCCATGCTCGGCGGATCTTTGGAGGAATCAGGTATCAAAACTTTACCACCAGGCCATTGGGAATCTCCGAAGTCTTGATTTAAAGGCACCTCAGTTATTTCACTAAGTAAAAAGCGACATTTAAAAATTAAAAAGGTATAGAGCAGTGTTTCCCAAACTTTTTTGTGCCATGCACCCCCTAAGCCTTTCTAAAATTCTTGAGTCCCTTATGTAGCATCTACCTAATTTTTAACATTCAAAAACTAAATTGTTCACTGAAAGAAACTTAAATGATAAGTTTTAGGAAGAAATATCTAGGAATTTATTGAGAAACACAGTAAGTTAATTTTCAAAACATATAATGGAGAACTGAAATTCAAGTACGAAATAATTTTAATGAAAGTTTTTCTAGTAATTAAAGATTAGTAATTATTTATTATTTAAATTTAGTAAATTGCTTGCGCTTGAAGCTTGTTGCAAAGAGATTTTATGTTAGGTTCCAATTTACTCAGCTTCAGTCTGAAGTCTCCTAGTTGTGTTATATATCCAGCCGATTTCTTTTTTTTTTCTTTTTTCCAATTTCGAATTGCCCCTCTTAACAATCAAATTGCTCCCCTGTAGGAATAGGGCCCCACGTTGGGAAACATTGATATAGAGACTTGCCACAATTCTTGAAAAGTCCTCTTGGTCTAATATTGACCTTTCAAAGGCTTTCAAGGTGAAAAAAGCCTGGTTCTAATTTTAGGAGAATTGTTTACTCAACTTGAATATATTTTTAATCAATACTCCTTTTAACTAAGGTATCTTTAACTAAAGTACTTAATATGGGAAGTGTCTGAATTAGTTTAATCTAAATTTTCAGGTTTTTTCAAATAAAAGGATCCATATAAATATTCAATGTAAACGTTTATAAATACTTAAAAAAACCCTTCCACTTTTAAACTGGTTTTCCGGTTTTCAAAAGATGTTCATTGATCCGAATACAAAATAATTACAGTTTACATGCTCTGCCATTGTTTACTTTTAAATCATCAGCTGGCGTCTCCAATATCAAGTCTTTTCATATCGCGAAGAAAGGGAAGTTGATTGTATATATTTCACCAGAATGTTGAAAATCTTCTCTTTCTTTAAAAATCTAAACATCGTTTAATCGCCTTAATTCAAAGGTTCGTAAATATTTTTTTTATTTCGGTGAGGCAATGTGACCTTTACATCTTTATATCATATGATGACACAGTAAAAAAAATTAATGAGAAATCCCACTTTGACAATTCTTTAAGCTTTGCTGATAAGAACTCAGCCGCCTAATTTTGAAATCATTTTGATCGGCCCTGTTTATACTTCGCTCAGTGGATATTTCCGAGAAGAGGTCCTTTAAAGGATACTACTACTGTTTCGAACCAGGAACCTAGCAAAAAGTGCAAGGAACTTAAAAAAAAACTTTAATAAGGGTAAAGTTAAACTCTGCTGAGGTTTGCTTCCATCAAATTTTGGACAGCCATCCGTTTGGAGAGAGCCATCCGAAATAAAGTACTTACTTCTGGGATTTCTTCGAAAGCTAGCAGGTAAGGTTTTTATTTTCGTATTACAGCCATCAGCATAAGGCTGAATAAGTAGTGACATAATATATGCATATAAAAGGAAACTTTTACTTGCGTTTTCACGGATTAAATGAATTTAAAACGAGTTTCTTTAATTAATAAACATTTTGGAATTTGGGGATATAATATTGCATACACAATGTAATAATGCATTACATTAAATGTGGAGTGAATTAATTTTATTAATTTGGAAACTCCGATTTTATTTTATTTCTTGAATTTTTTACTATGATTTTCTTAAATTCTTCTTAACTTCTTAATGCCAATACGCGTAGATTTCAGGTTCTAAGTATTGTATTAAAATATATGGATGTATTAGATATGACGTAAAATATGTGTCGATGCAAAGATTTTTTGGAGACTTCTCTTTCAGAGTTATGTATTTGTAGGGGGTAGACAGCAAAATTTAAAAAGACTCTCCAAATTTATGCTGGAGCCAGTTCTCTTTGAAATATGACTTTCCATAATTTTATAAGAGCATTTTGGGTGTCGATGTAAAGATTTCTTTAGACTTCTCTTACAGAGTTCTGTATTTGAAGGGAACTGTCTTTCATAAACTGAATCTCTAGTGCTTCAGAGTTTAAAACTGTTGATTTTTTTCACTTTTACGTAGTTTTGAACAGTAAAATAATAATATTTCTATTACATTCAAAAGTTTTGAGCGTATTCTTATGACATATTTAATCACCAACAGGAGAAAAAAAAAGAAAATCGTAAATTTAGCAATTTTTAGTTCAACTTCTTTTTCAAAGATTATAAATGATTATTTTCTATTTCATTGATTGATTCTATTTCAAAGATTTTCTATTTCATTTAAAAGGGAAATTCCCTATTACCGAATGCATGGCTTTTAGATTTCTAATGTCATTTAAGTATATTTATGTGCTATGAGACGTTTTTCTTTTTTCCATACTCTACTTAAATTATTAATTCTATCTTACTTGTATTGTTATGTTTTTGTATGTCTGCATATTAATATTACAAATAATAAATTGCTATAAGTATACAGTTTAAGAAAACAATTTTAAAGAAATTCGAAAAGTCTGCCTCTCTCATTAGTTATCCTTGGTTCATTAACCTCTCCAAGCTAAGTTAAGGTGGTTATTAGCAATTATTAGGAAAATATTACAGGATTGAATTTGTTATTAAATTAAAAATAAAATGCAATTAAAGGCATATTACTGTAATTTAAAGCAAACAAATATTTTTTGTAAATTCAAGCAGGCATTTACAATTAAAAGGAATTTGTAAAA
>BGPR01015694.1:0-19060 GCA_013235015.1 Araneus ventricosus | reverse complement strand
TTCCGTTAAGAAACGTTAGTGAAACATAAAGCCTTCATTAATGGTAAGTTCAACAAACTTCTGTCTCGAAAACATCAATTATTTTCTCACGCAAAAGTTAAAGTGAGAAAACGGACTAATTATATCTCATTATAATTTTCCTAAATTACTATTGCTTGCAAATTAGTATATTGTGTCAGTAGCTACACGACGTCCACCTTTCTTTTAAATTCGCCATTACGGTTTCATAAAATTTACAGACTTATGAAATCGACGAACCGAATAAAATGATTAAATTTTGATATATTTTATATAAAAACGATAATAAAAGATTTATTTGAGTAAATTAAGAATATTTAAAATAGTTATAAGAGTTGTTAAAATGGTTGTAGATCAATGAATTTTACAATGAAATCCTCAAATCGTACAACAAAGGAAGTGACATGAATTCACATGAAGGCAAAACTTCTGAATGTAGTAAGTGCTTCTCAAGATACTTATTTTTCCTTAACAGTTTTGATCACTTTTTCCTCCCACTGGTTTTTGAAAATCTGCCCCCCTCCTCATAATAAGTGAATGCTATAATTTTAAAGTAGCAGCACCAACCGTGCTGCTAATTTAAATTTTTTAAACAAAGCCATTTTATTGAAGTGTTCTATCATCAAGGCTGTACATGCACTCTGTCGATAGCTGATTTGGACCACTTTCCATAGCAGTATTCTATTGGTCAGTACGGCTTAGGGAAAATAGCCTTTCGACTTTTTGTTAAGGGCTTCATTAAAATAATTGTGTTCCAGCAAAACGTTCGCAATTTGGATGATTTGAAACAGCCTATCTCTATAGCAAATGATTTAATCATACCTCGTTTGCTACCAGTGGTGGCTTGTCCATAAAACCTACAGAGCTGCAGTGCTCCCTAAAATTATTTTAAAAGATTGTATTTTCGTTTTTATTCTAATTGGCTTACTTTTTCCACTTTGAGAATTCAGTGATCAACGAAAATGGCAAAAAAGAAATAAAAAATGCAAAAAGAAGACAGAAAATCAATAAAGAATTAAGAGAGAGACAGACACAGACCAGAGCTGTATCAAGTTTTGTCCCTTCTACGGATCCGCTATTAAAGCAAAGAGCAACGCGAAGCGGGAGAAAAGCAACCCTTTCTCCGCTTGAAATTGCATTCATTTGAGCTGCATTTTTTTCAGCTCTTATTTGGCACGACTTTCTCATTTGGCTCCCTTTTCGCTTTTTCTCAGTAGTTCAGTGATAAGTCTTTTTTTTAAATCGAATTTTGGAGGAGTTGTAATTTTTTGCTTCTTTATGTTTTCTCGGTTGCTGATTACGATTCTGAGGTTTGCTACCAATAATTATTGTTGGAATTTTAGTTATAGCCAGAAAACATAAAAAAAAATTCTCCAGTTTTTTGCTTATAACTCAAAAACTATAAATTTTTAGTATATCAAAATAACCAGCACAAAATTTATACCAAAATAATCAGCACAAAATTTCCTACAACCTAGGTCTATAAAACTTTTACAGCACTGCTTGTTCCTGAGCTGACGAGCCGCCACTGTATGCTACCCAAGATTTGGCAAAAGATGGATTACCTTAGAACATCACCAATAACACTTTGGAATAGCATTGCATGTTCATTAATGTTGTTCACACTGCTTCCTTAAGTGGTTAAGGAAACAGTTGAACAACACTTGATTTGCCCGAATACCGTTTGGGCAGTGAGAAAGGGGACTTCCCTGATTTTCCTGAACGCCGGTCGGGCAGGTCATTTTTCTAAGCCAATCCACTGATTTCCCGGCTTTTTCACTTTCTTTATTTTCCAATGTTTCTAGTACCTGGCTCTAGCAGTCTAATTAATGTTGGATAGCAAAACATTTATAAACTAATTTTTAGGTCGGGTTAGGTTAGGTAGACCAGTTTTTAGGTCCTTTTTCCCCCGAAATTAAAAATTATCTAAGTGAATACTTGTAACTGTTTTGACTGTTGATTTGAATTCATAAAATCAATTTGAATACAAAATTGCTTATAAAAAATATGCTTATTTTTGGACACAATTTGGCAGAAAAAAGAAACTGCTAAGTGGTTAAGCTGCAAAGTGATTGTAGGAGTTACCTTCTGAAACGCACGTGAGATAATAACAGTGAGTTAATAACGAATCAGGTGTGATTCTCTGATAAATAGAGATAGATCTTCCGAGATGAATGTATTACTTTTGGATACATTTATCTCGGACGGCTTGTATGTGTAATTTGAGGAAATTTGAGTTTTTCAAAATATTTCAAATAATTTCGACCAAGAATCTGTTTAATATTTTGCTATAGCTTTCTAATTGGATATGAAGACGATGAGTACTCATATTTCGTGGTAGATGCTAAAACATTTCAGATTTGCTGTTGAAAGTAAGTATTAGTATGTGTTGATGTCTCCCCAAAAGAAACAACAGGAGAAGATATAATTAAGTGGGAAAATTCACCTCCTTGACATTTTAAAGAGGAATGCTGGACGTAAATTCCCGTAACAACAGATGAAACTTTGAAGTTAAGTAGTACAGCTCTCAGCGGGAAAATTATGATTTTTAGTCAACCGCAAAGGACCTATGTTGAAAGCCGGATGACTCTTTTCCTATTTTGTCATCCATGACTAAATTAATATGCAAATGGCATGCCTTACCTTGAAGCCACAGTTTGGTTCCCTAAAATGTGTTTACTGTTTTATACTGCTTGTATATAAATATAATAAATAAACATCAATCTATTTTTTAGTTCATGTATGATAACTTAGCTAACTAACTTCGCTACATTTTGATTTCTTTGATTTAAACGCGAGAAAAAGTGAAAGGTGCATAATTGTAACTACACTGTCACTTTGTTTCATTTTTAAACTCTTTGAAATAACTTAACTTTATTAAATTTGTAAAGACGGAATTTTTAATCCATTTTTTACTAACTTTCTAAGGCATCAAAGTTCTGAAATTTTGTGCGATTATGTATTCCCGAAGACAATACAATATTCTAATATTTTCAAAACTGAAGTATCAGTCAGTCGTTTAATTTTAATTAAATTTTGATTCCATACGACTGGCACCGTTTGATAGTGAATTTGAGAAAATTGTTTTACAAGAATTAATGATATTTATAATAATTAAGTATGAAATAAATTAAAGACTAAAAAATAAAAAAATATCAATAAAAAGTTTTAAAAACATGCTTTTATTAGTGTAATAAAAAGTAAATAATATTATTTGCCAAAATTGGGAAGGTCAACAGAAACTCATGAAATTGTGAAATACCAAAAATAATATTATTAAGATATTAAGCTACAATAAATATCATAAGAGGGAAAAATCCAAAATATTTATTAAACATTATAAATTTTCCTAAATGTTATTAAAATCCCAATTATTATCCGGCGATAATAAACACAATTTTTACGATTTTGTTTTGACTTCCTTGTTTTTGATAAAAAAATATTTTCTGCTCTTGAATACACTAATAAAAGCGTGTTTTTAAAAACTTTTTATATTTTTCTTATTTACTAATAAACTTCGTAAAACTATAACAAAAATTCTTTCTTTTAAGTGAAGTTATTCTGGTAAAGATTGTTTGGAGGGATGGAATCTATTTATCAATCGTGAAAGATTAAAATATGGTTTTATGTCTAAGCATAAAATCTGACGCGTGTGCAAAATTGATGATTAATTATTTACGCATATAGGGACCTACAATCGACATCCTCCGTGATCTTGTCTTAATCAAGCGTTTCAATGAATGATGATACCGTTTAAGTTCCAAAAAGTGATAGTGACGATGGTGGTTTATTTCGGAAATTATTTTAACCCCTAACAGATATAGGTGATTTGAAAACTGAATGTGAAATGAAAGAAAATAAAAAGCAATTCCATTATTGTATTCACTGTTATTTTATGTATGACCAAGATTATTCCTTTAAAAGCACAATCCTTTAATATTTTGTTCCTGATTCGTTCAGTTACAGGTTTTAAATATTTTTTTTGCTGAAAGATATATTTAGTATATAATTCCAAATAGGATAATTTTACTCACAATAAATGATGAAAATGGAATTTCAAAGATCATAATAAAATTAAATTCATAATATATCACAAAAAGACACTTTCCCTTACTGAGGGGAATCACGTAGATTGTGTTAGAACATTCGTAGCGAAGAGATGTGTAATTATTACTATCACTACAAAGTAAAGAAGAAAGATAATTCAGCCCTGTTAAACGTGGATTGTAAAGAGGGAAGAAGATAAAGGAAAAAATATCTTGAGGCAGAAGAATTATTTTATGACAATCTGTATAATAAAATTGCTTATTCGCTTTGCTACCAATGCTTGATGAAGTTCTTACTTGGAGACTGATAATTTCGATACTCTATCCGAATAATTCTTTGAACTGTTACAATTGATTTGCTGTCGTGAAACCAGAGACGTGCCTTCTGCTGCACGGTAGCCAATTTGACACTTGAGTTGGGAATCTCCCCTAGCAGCAGAATTAGTGCGCCGTCTGCCTATCTGAAAAAACTTTTTGAGCTAATCTCTCATTAAAAAAAAAACAAAGTTGCTACATTATAGGGTTTTTTCATTAATTTTTTAAATGGGTCTAATAATTTATGACCACCCTGTATTATGTTTGAGAGCTTTTAAAATTTGGATAGTTATAAATTAAATATTATGTAACTCCCTCAGAAATTAAAATAGACAATAGAAGCGACATCATTTTCTAGGAAAGATAAAATCAATGGCGTTTATTCCATTTGTATCATTTCTCCCACAAATAGTCTTTATGTCTATGGTTTTATATAGATTATATAAAAGCATATTATCTTTATTATTATCTTTTTCATCAGTCAATGTCTGATGAAAAAGATTGAATCGAACCAGCTGAGTATACTTATAAATAGTATCACCTGCAAGCTAATGTTAACGTTAAATTTTGGATCATTATTCATAATTCAGAGCTTCTGATTTCATCATTTTAAAACAAAAATTGTTTTAGAAAGATAAGTTTATTGAAATCCAGGTTTTTTTAAAAATGATATTTATACATTGAAACTACTGAAATTTTATCATTATCTTACCATATCTTATACTATTCTGAACGTTTCAAAGAAATAAACATTTGAATTTAATTGCTGAAAAATGTTTGGCCAAAGATGGCGGTTCTCCGAAGTGCTTTGTTTATCGCACGTGTTTCCACACCTTCAGTTGAATAAGGTCACGCGAGTTCGAATACGTAACTTCGGACAGAGTTGTCTTTTAATGAATGATATTTGTTTTGGATAATTTTTTTTTCGTTTTCGTAATGTTGGATAATTTACATTGTTGTTTCATAAAGCAAATAACCAACATTTTTTTAAGCTACAATTTCAGACCAGGTCAGCGATTGTTTTTTTTCATTTCTCGTTGCTGGTAATGAGGTAAAATGCAAGGTACACACCATTTAGTTCATTTTAATTCTAAGAGCATGGAACAGTAGGCGGGTATTTATCTAAAACGTCTCGAACGCACAAGAAATTAAATACCCGTAAGTAGATTGAATTTTTTTTAGACGCAAAGTATAGTGTTTATTTTTTCTCGACTAAAATATTTCTCTTTTTTTCTACATTTTGTTACGAGTTATAAAGCTTGTAATTATGAGAAATATTTAAGATAGTCATTTATAAGTGTGTTGAAATTTGCAATGAAATGTATACTGATTTCATGTAATTTATAGTTCTTCAATTTATTCAGTAGTTTCAATTATGCATTTCAGAATCTTGTCTGATATAATATGAAAATTATTGCTTTAATTTTTAAGAAAATATATTGAGGTATATTTCAAGTATTTTTTCATTTTAAATATAAATTTCAGTTACATTTTTTAAAATAAAGTTAATCTCGAAGATTTAATATTTGTCTTCGAAAAAACTTATCATTCAAGATCCATTGCAAACATAACTATAAATTTCATCTTTTTTGTTAAAATGTTTCTTTTTAAGGTAAAGGATATAAAATTCTTTATATATTATACTGATTTGTGTGTTATTACTATTAAGGATCAAATAATGTTCTGCATGATTTTTGAAACATTGGCAATAAAATATAAAGATTTACATAAAAAGATTTTTCTAAATTTTCTTAAAAATTATTTGAAAAATAATTAAATTATAAAATTAAATTTTAATTTAAATATTTAATATAATACTAATTAAATATTTAATATAATATTAATTAAATATTTAATATAAATTAATATAATATTAATTAAATATTTATTATAAATTTACATTTGAAAATTTATATTACTGTCTATAAACGTCGCTATATGACTTTTAAATATCTTTCTATTTTTTCAAATGCCTGTCGCAAAATTTTCTTTCATTATCATTTCATCTTATTCAAATTAACTGATGTGCTTTTGTTTTATTTTGGAAACCAACTTGATTAATAAGTTTTCAAAATTTTGTCTTTTACATTTTTGTGAATTTTTGCCTTCTTATGTAAAATATCAAGAAAATTTCATTTCAAAGTAATCTCTACCATTAATATTTTAATAATAATATAATAATACTCTCATATCAAAATAATTAATAATAATTTTAAAAAATTGTTATCAGTAATTTATAAAAATTGTGAATATTCAAAAAATAAAGGAGTATTTTCCTACTTGACAGGAGTTTCCGAAATTTATTGACTTCAAAACTTACCCTCTACCTTCTGCGGTACTGTCTTTTAAAATACAATTTTATTTTTTTTTATCCCCTATTAGATATTTTAACTGTGGACTGCACGGAACTATAGGATAAGGGGAACGTAAACAAAATATCAGAAAACAGAATAGTCACATACCGACTGCCACTGAACAGAATAATCATGAGCTACTGAAGTCTCTATGTTATTTTAATCTTTATTTATGGTATGGCTTTACGTTTCATATGGCAACAAAATTTGTATGAATTATGTTTTGGTAGAATATGGCGTTTTAAAAGGTGAAAAATATGTTTGGACGAAGTTTTTATGTTATATATTTAAAGCGAACCAGCAATTATTTATTGTATTTTTATTTTATACAGCGTGAGTACGCAACAGTACAAATACAGAACCACTCATTAGATGAATGTGGAATTTTAAACAGAAATTTTGATAATAAGAATTAGGTGCATTTTGAAAATCTGTAACCAAACACCACTAACTCATAGGAGTGAACGGGGGTGTTAGGCACTAAGTTCGAAAATTTACTTTAATTAAGTATTGAAATATACCTGTCAACATCGTTCGCAATTGCTAGATTGAAAAATAACATAGTTGCGTGACAATATTATGCGCATATAATTTCGATTATTTAGCAAAGTAAGCGGTTTTTCAATACACACAACATTTTAAAGGTAAAATGTTCATGCTTCTTCAACTTCCTTATTCTTTGAAGATTTGAGAAATTTGTTTTAACACGTTATTCTTTATATTCAGACACATAATAAGTCCGCGTGTAGGGATTAAAACTAGAGGCAAGGTCACTGGGGCTAAAGAGAAATATCGGACGAAGGTCATTGAAAGTGGTGACATGCGAAGGTGAGACAATTGGAAAGAACTTGAAATTTCATCTGACTAGAAACTGAATTGTTTTACAGCAAATAGGAAAATCCACTAGAAGAATAAACAAACACACTGCAGTGATTGCTCAAATGCTTCGTGGAACAGATATACCTACAATTCATTTAAAAGATTTCATTTTGAAAGAAGATGGAGGCTTTACGATAGCAGGGCGCCATTTTTTTGTCTTGACCGAATCAGATCGGCAATAGTTTCGTCCATCTTTTGATGGCAATTTTCCTTTGTTTTTTTGAAGCAGATTGAAAAGAACTATGAAATGAATGTGAGATAATAGCCTTTGTAGCTGAAAATCCAATAAACCCTCTTTAATCAATCAATTTCATTTTCATAAAAATATTGAAAATAGTTAGCAGTGTTCAGTTTCAATGAATATTAAATAAGCATTCTAAGAAATTGGTTTTTTAAGGAAATGTTGAATTAAACGATTTTCTTTCGTTTTACTAATGAGAATGCAGAATATATTCTGTTAGATTTCTATGCTTTAAAAACATTTTAAATTATGTATAGGTTATTAAACAAAGATATAAAGCTGAATGAATTTTAAAATGCCCATTAATTAATTTTATTTCAACTGTAGAATTAAGGATTATTTGAATGCAATTATGCAATTGGGGACCAACTCCATTAGGCAAATTTTGAGATACAGTTATTATCCGAAAGCATTAGAGAAGAAACTGAAAATGCTGTATTGTTCTAAAATCAATAATTGCATTGTATGCAATCTGTTGTACAACTTATGAAGTCAGTTTCGCTTTGTATATCAAATTAAATTCAGGTACAATTTAAAATAGTGAATCTGAAATTCACATAATGGTAGTTGGTTCTTAATTGCATAATTGCATCCATTTATTCCTCAAAACTTATTGCATGTATATTAGTGTTCCTTAGACTTCGATAGACTATCGAAGCCAAGTCGATAGCATTGGGTTTTCGGAACTATGGACTGAAACAATCGATAGTATCGACTTTCTCAAAACTATCGAGAGTATCGATAGTTTTCTCCCGGGCAATACTATCGATAAGCGCACTTTGAGTCGACAGTTTTAAAATTATCGACTGGAACTATCGATAGTTTCTAAACTATCGACTGGAAGAACACCTATCGATAGTATCACCGGAGAAAAAAATTATTGATAGTTTTGAAACTATCGATACTATTGATAGTCTAACTATCGATATTTAATGAACACTACTGTATTTTAGTGTTTTTATTTTCTAAAAATTGAGCATATAATATATATGGAAAGAGGCAGCGTTGAATTATTTTTTAGATTAATTTTTCAGCTAGAGTCCATAACAGAAATATTCAAAGATGCATTGTTCGGTTATTATACTATACTTTCATAAGGTTGTATGGGATTAGAATTTTTGGGTCAATATTATTGAAAATTAGAATAAAAAATTAAACAAATTTGTATATTTGATTGATTTAGCTTGTATTGACAAATTTGAAATTAAATTTTAAGCCACATCTTTCAATTTATTGATTTTACAAAAATTTTATATGAAAACCATGAAATATTTAGTCAGTATAATTTGTTAAACTGGGTTCTTTTCGGAAATAATTAAACAAACAAAAAATTTAACAAAAACATTAACCTTTTACTTGAAATTGAGAAAAAATGTTCAAAGCTCTAAAATTATTCCAACTATTCCTCATCAAACCTTTTTTTTTAACTCGCTAATGAATTTTAAAAATAATTTTTATTTCCAATCTTTGATATTTGAAAATAATTTATGGATATAATAATGCTAAATAAAGCTATGAAAGATAGTGTCTGATTGTGATAGTATATATATTAGTTTTATAAAATGAATTACCATATCAAAATATCGTAGAAATAAAAAAAATTTTACAGCTACAATATTGCTGCATTTATGGAAAAACTTATCCTGTTTGTCAACCAATACTGAAATTAAGGGTTTAAATCCACGCTAACCAACATTTTCTGTTTATCACCTTAAATGATTTTCTTTAAGTTATCATAAAGAATATTCAAAATTATGCATAATTTCAATGGGAATTGTGTAAAACATTTATTCTCTCAGAAACTTCCAGAAGTTTTTTGGCATGTATAAACATACGCGCGTGCTTAAGTCCCTTTTTTTAATTTGTTTATATTCACGCTTTGGAGTAAACGCTTGGTTTGCGTTTTGTTAAACAAGCCTCTGAGTTTGGATTTGCACATTGTAATTCTATGCATGGCAATATTTATTTGTATCAATATTTAGATATTATTCTAGACGTTTGCTAGGCGAGCAAAAAAGTTTTTTTACCGGAAGATAGAAGAGAATTACCTGAGGATAGAAGAGATTATTAGAAAAATCTTTTTGTACGTGACTAGGTTAATATCGCAATGTGGAAACTTTTCTTGATATATTTTGTTTTGAAAGCACGATCTTAATGATGAATTATAAATCATACATGAGTTTTAAGATCAATTAAAAACAATTTCATGCAAAAAACAATAACAACAAAAGAAGAAAATTGGTAGTTTAGAATTAAAATTTTTTTTGACATTGTGTGCATTTTATGCAATCTTTTGAGCTGATCGTCTCTGAAGCGACACAGATATATTCTAACCTTATCCAACTCTTGTAGATATACTAGATTCAATGGAAAGATTAAGTAGAAAATTTTCTATAACAAAAATTATGAATGATCTGAGAACTAAAACAATAAGAAAGGCCACTGAAATTAAGGACAAATTTACGTTTTGAATATATTTTGGTTTGTTGAAGAAAAAAAATTTTTGCGATCCAAAGGACCTTTTGTCGTCTTTCAACCCCTTTAATGAAAGGAATTTTTTTAATATAAGAAATTTGTAAATTTTAGCGAGTAAAAAATAAAATCTGAGACGGAATTTCCACTCTTAGGTTCAACATTCCGATTACCTCAAGGACAAACGGACTTATCGGTTTTGATGAAATAAAAACCTACAATATATTATAATTAATCGTTTTGTTAATTTCCAAATATGAATTTTTTTATTCTGCTTCATGAACTGAAAGGCACTTCAATGGGCTTAGAAAGATTTTTAAATCTGTTAACATTGACTTTCTTAATTTTTACAGCACAAACTTTTTTTGAACTATTAAAAAACTAGAATGGTTAATAATCTTTTTTTAAAGATGAGAGACCTTCTGAATATATTAATTAACCAGAATATATTTTAAAAGTTAAAGATGCAAAGGAGCACAACAAAAGCCTGGAAAATATTATGCTTTTAGAGCTTTGAAAAATGTTAACATTTAGACCGTGCCTTTAAAAACAGAAGATCTACAAAAACTTGAAGATAAAATATTTATTAACTACAGTATTTTTATTCAAATGAAGTCATATGAAGTTTACAGAAGGGTGAAGGGGAATAAAACATTGACTGACTTTTTGTAAAGCCAAAATTAGTCATGAATGGTTATATAAACAAAATGTCATCTCTTACGGTCTTGAGATCCTCAAAATCATGAGTAAATTTTGGATTCACCACATAAAAGGTTCAACATTTTTCTGTGCCCGTAAGAACATCAACTGAGATCCTGATTTCATACGTACCTTTAAAAAACAGCAAATGCGATTTGATTTTGTGGATTTTAAAATCAAAAATAAATGGTCGAAACATCAACAATCAACTAACCCTACTATGTGTAACTATAATAAATCGTCGAAAATTAAATTAAAGATACAACTACGGATGGCACTTTTTTTACATTGATACCCGGAAAGACAATTCTGCTTACCTTTTGAATCAATTTAGCTATGTTTAATGGCAAACCTCATCTGATTAATTAACGCTCAAATGAGTCGTCCACCCTTTGCGCGTTGTCCGCAAGAAATTTAAAGTTGATTGTCAAATGGTACAGTCCTCCTCTATGGTACAGAGGTTACCTTATAATTCGTCGCTTAACTATCAACACCATCTATCCCAATTTTTTTGAAATTTCAAGGAGGAAGAACATACTCAATTTTTAACAACCAATAACGAATATTTTTGAATTTTTTTCGCATCTGGTAGGAACATGCGGTCTTATGTTTATATCAGATGTTAAAAAAAATTCAGATATATTCGTTATTGGTTGCAAAAAATTCATTTGAATCTTCCTCTTTGGAATTTCAAAAAAATGAGATAGGTGTTGTTGTTTGTTAAGCGACGATGTATGTTTTCTTCAATTTTAAAGGCAGTTATTAAAAAAATCACTTGTACGGTAGTATGCATGAAAAATGCTTGTGAAAAATTGAGTGTTTGCTTCCTGTTGGAATTTCAAAAAATCGAGATAGGTGGTGTTGCTTGTTAGGCGACGAATTAAAAATATCAAGAAATAGAAGTTCTTAACATTTGTTTTCTACCGATGGTTTGAAGGTGTTTTGCTGTCTGCTATTAGCGTGAGTGGGGAATAGTTATCGTATTAATTGCCGTATGAGTAAGACTTAGATCGTAGTTTTTAGCTGAGAATACTTGGTAATAGGATCAATCCTTTAAGTAATAGGTAAATCCTTTATTTAATACAGTAGCACTTTTATTATCCTGGTCTCTAGCAATTGAGGTCTCTGTTAACCGAGCCAGTGCCAGAAACTGGAACTTTTTCATTTTTCAATAAAATTTCCGAATTTTTTAGAAAAGGGTGTCAAAGCGGGCTTAGGAGTCAATTTTCATAATGCGAAGGCATGTAAAAGGTCGTTTCCGGGAGGCGATCCTTGACAATTCAATAAGTTATATAGAGAAAAAAAAAAGATAAAAACACAGTTCCGTTCTTAAGCGCTCCAATAGTGATGTGAACACATTCCATGCATATTCATGAAAAAATGGCTCTGTGAATATGTTGGAAAGTTTCCAGTTTTTGAACGGGATAGAATATTCTTTTGAGAACATTCTTAAACCTCTGAGCCCTATCCCGCCTCAAACCGCCTCATTCGACACAGGCAGGACTCAGGCGGTTTCAGGCGCCAGCGTGAATTTTACGGGAGAAAATTAGTTCCTTTTTCGTTGACAATTGATCGCGCAACCGAGAGTGTCGCCCTCCTGGAATTTCTGTAGAGAAAGGGAGGATTTCATTCTGAATTCATGAATGAAAATGTACTCCAGTTTTTGAGCCACTTGAATTCTCACTCTAGCCGAGTTCAAAGAGTTGAAAAATCATTGGGAAAATGCAAAGGAAACAATGAAAATCAATTGCATTCGCGAATCCTCTTATAAAAACTAATCAATGTTTAAAAAATGCATATAAGAAGTTTGATTAATCAAAGAGTTTATTAAAATATTTGTAGATGGTAGTACTTGCGGATTTATTTTTATAATTTCAAATAAACAATTTTAGAAAACCTTGTTGAAAAAAAAGAAATCAGGATTTAAAATTTAATTTCTATTAACCGAGTTTTCGATTATCGCAGGGGACTTCGGACCCAATCAGTTCGGGAAATCGGGTTCTGCTTACTTATTTGTATAAATCTATGTTCCAAAAAGTATTCGCTTAGGTTAAGTTCCTGTATTTAATAATTAACTAAAATATTTTTTAAAGAAAGATTGAATTTACTCAGAGTTTTATGTACTGTTCATTCTAAATGAAACTGATGTCATTTCAATCATGTTCACATTTCTGAAGCTTCTCAGCGGTATTGTACGATTCATTAAATTTATAAAAAGAAAAGAAAAAGAAATCTCGACTTTTTGCTCATCTGGCTCAAGGCTAAATATATAACACATTGGGAATAAGTACAATTATTTCGAAAGTAGAAATTAAGTTAAATGAAATCCGTATGAGTAATTAAGTTTTTCTCACCTGTTGAATTACTTTCGAAGCAAATAATTTGAAATAGATTTGAACAAAACGGGTCATTGCCGGATCTTCATTTGAGACAAACAAAATTATCTATTGTATTAAGACTGTAATCTCTTAAAACTTTTTACTCTAACACGAAATTACAGTAAGCGCACGACCCAAGTATAAGAATTTCATTATTTTTTTAGAAATCAGCACGAAGTTCTGTCAAGGCCATTCTCTCACTCTGTAAGCTATTAAGCTGGTAGTCAATTGTCCACTAGAAAATCCATTTTGAAGCAAAGTTATGCATTTGAACAGTTTTGTTTATTTTTAAGCGGCGATAGAAAGAAATAAGCAACAATAGTTCGACACAAAAATTTTTCAAAGGAAAATTAACCTTGAAGACTGAATGTTTATTCGTATTTACCAGTGAAGCACGCATCTTTGTCGTTAAGGGCGATAATTTTGCAAGAAAGTTCAGCTTTTAAGAGAATAACATCAACACTTCCTTTGCGCTGGTGCATAACGCGGTAAGTTTCGGAGAAAGCAGTCGAGGGTTATGTAATTTAAAGCTGTGGCGAAAAAGATATCTATCGTTTAAAATTTCTTAAAACAGCAAATTTTAGATTGTGATTTCTGAATTTTTTACTTGTTTGTAGTATATTAAGGTTCGTAAACAACTTATTTAGATTGTGATTTCTGAATTTTTTACTAGTTTGTAGTGTATTAAGGTTCGTAAACAGCTTTATATAGACATTATTCATTTTAGTATTTCAGATACACTATGTTGTTTTTATCATTTAAGGCAATCAGGGAAATTCTCTCTAGCGGACTAATCCCAGAATTTATTCTATTAAACTAATATATTTAAATTAGCATTCGAGCTAACGAATTTTTTTGAATTATAAATTAAAGAAATTAATTACTTTTCTTTAATTATAAATTATAAACGGCAAGTATTTAATGAATTTAAAATTCAAAAGCACTTGGTTATTGGCTATAGAGGTCATGCTCTCCTTGATATTTCTATTCATTTTATCAAAGTCATTGGTTTAAAAAATACATTTATTTAAATATATATGCGACAGGCTGCGAAGGAAGGTGGTTATTGGTCCAAAAATGAGTTTTAGGTTTTAGACGGTTTCTATACCTTCAAAACTTCCTCTTTCACATGGATACAGTACTAAGGCACGAAACAATTTTTTTTCATTCCTACAGTGTATTAGAAAGTAAAATTCGTTTGTAAAATAATTGTACTGGCTGGGATGAAAGTTAGTGGTTCAACAATATTGATTTCAGAATTTTTTATGCGTTGAAAGCCTGCTCTTTTGCATGGAACTGTCAAAATAGGCCCGAATCTTCTTTTTTAATTTTCAAATTCATTTCATTCTTCTCTTACACATTCATTAAAAATAATTAGGGACAGTTTTAAAAGCATGTTAATGTCGTTCTATGGAGACTTTCAAAATATTCCTTGGGATTTGAATTGTTTTTTTTATGGATTTCCAGTGAAAATTCCTATTGTGTGTGTGTGCGGGGGGGGGAGTTTCCGGTGTATGAATTGACAGTTCAGGGTTGCTAAGTTACTTATGTATTTCTGGATTTTATTGAAAAAAATAATAAGAATTTTCCTTTTCAGTTAAAAAAAAGCAAAGAAAAGAAGAAAAAGGATATTTATAAAGCATAGAATTTCCGCTATCACAATATTTAGGTCATAATAAATATTTCTTTATTTGTTTTTTTCTTTGATTCTTTACACGAAAATATCATTGTGAAATAACAATGAAAATTTTGGCAGCTTATTATTCTCCTTCACCCATTATAATGCTTTTATAAGATCATATAAAGAATTGCTAGTTTGAAATATAATTTTTGTCCAATGAAAGAAATATTTAAATACTTTCTATTTTCTTTTCTTATATTCAGAACGATAATTAAAGTGAAGGGGATAATTTATTAGCTAATTTATTTTATTAAATTAGTCACATGAACAGTTTAGACGAATTTATATTCGATCGAAGTGTACATATTCTCCTTTGCAAAAATGAATGGATCTATATTTTCTTCATCTATGGGTGCATATACTTGTGTTTTGCTTAATTTTTAGTAAATTATTTATTTACTATTTAACTAAATTTGAATGTTCAAATAATTAACATTCTGAATTAATTTTTTTTATTTATTTCTAAGAAATATAGTCTATTATCTATAAATAATTTAAGTAACTGTATGATTCGATTTGTGTTTAAATAGTTGTAATGAGTAATTTGAAGGAAATTTTTTTAAACCAGTTAAAAAAGCTCAGGATAAACATACAGAGCAATTTCCATTTATATATCAAAGTAGGCCTTCCTAAAAATATTTTTTATGAAAATTTGTTTATTGACAAATTTATGAAATAGAATGCTTCTAGAGTAAAAATGGATGTGTAACATTTATATATCTCTTACAAACTATGATTCGACTTCAAATTCATAAATGTCATCAAGTTGCAATGAGAACTAATGACCATTTCATAGATAACCTTTTGATGACAATTACAGAATTGTTGTAATCCAGTATTCTAAAAAAGTGATGATAATCCGTCAGAATTAAAGATTACCTAATATATGCATCGCCTTGACCGCCAATTTCTCCCACTATTTTCGCCCTCTTAAAGATTAACAATCGTTACTTTATTGTAATAGCTTCTTACTAGGTGGGTTTAGAATCACTGCTGGAAGTTCATGATAATACAATAGTGCCTCACCTATTGAGGCTGGTCATATCAACTTCTATGCACAGTAGAAAATGTTTACACATTTTGCTCGGAAGTCATCCATTTAGTATTTTCTCAACCGGCAAAAACCTAAATCAATTTCCAAGAAGACAATGAAAAAATAATCATATAAATGAGGAAGTATAAATTCAGAGATTTTATGAAATAAAGATGGATGTAAGTAAAACAGAAAAAAGTCAGGTATTGCATGCTTTTTTCTTTCATTCGATGCGTCGATAACATTTTTTGTCGTATTTTTTTCATGAAAAGAAAATTTGAATAAGCTGTATAATTCTACGAAATGCTTTCGTCTATTTCAAAATACTAATGTAGCGTTGTTAGTCATTTTGCAGCTTTTTCAGGGGCATACCTTGAAAAGATTTCTCATTCTATTTCTTATTGTGATCTTGCAGTTTGATCCAACATGCCTTCATAAGAAATTTTTTGTGCCTAAAAGAATTTTGCCTATATCGACAAAATTCTACTTAGAAGGAAATTGAGCTGCATGCATAATTTAAACTTCTAAAGTCTGAAGTAGTCTGGAATAATTTTCCTCCTCCTGATGGTATCCTTTTACGACTGTTCCTGAGAACTTGCAATTGTTCATTTCTTTACATGACGTGTTCCGATTACAAGTACTATGAAAAAAGTGTTTTTAAAAAAGAGAGAATGTACATTTTAATGATATATTTAATTAAAGTTAATTAATACACATAAAGAAATGAAAATGATAATAATCAATAGGATTCGTTTCCGGTACCTGAACATAAATTTTTTATGACAGTCTATGCTGCAAAGGCTGCAACATAGGGCTTAGAATATTTGCATTCAATAAGGCGAAATAAGTTTCATACTAACATAGAGAAGAAACACATTGTTTGTAATGAGGCAAAATAAAACAATATAAGACAGCAAGAAATTAATAAAGTTAAATTTCTAGACGATGTTATTCTACAATTTGAAAATGGCTGTGTTATGGTGAAAGTCCTACTAGATAAACATGCAAAAAAACTTTTTGTAGGGGAGGCATTCGGTTATATGTTAAAATAAATTTTCATTTTTAGGTAAATTAATTAAAAAGAATGCCTATCGCAGTCGAGAGTTTAGTAAGTATGTCAGAACGTGTAGTTAAATGTACAAGGCAATATTAAATGTGATTTTCGTTTCCGTCTAGTAGTTTCGAAAGAAGTAACATCTTGAACTTCTATCTTCTTACTAAAAATCAGTTTCACTAGAAATTGTAACATACGTAGAGACGAATATCATGTTAAATAAATCAAAACATTGAGATAGATAATGTATATTTAAAAAAATATTAATTCAGTTTCCAATATATTACCATTTCCCCATTAATTACGTAATATGTTGCACATCTCTTGCAGATTTCCAAAAGAGTTTTAAAACCTTAATTAATATCTAGTTTCGGTGGAATGACAAATGAAAATGAATTCGTTCTAATTATGATTTCTGTATCTAATTTAATACATTTGCGGAAAATTCTTACATTAAAATATTGATAACTCGTTAACAGTATACAATTACAAAAGAAAAAAAGTTTACAATCTAAAAAGCTTGAATAGATTATGCCAGAATGTGAAGTTTTCGTTATTATTACCATTAAATACGGAATTCATAGATCAAATATGAATACACAGATTGTTTAGTTGACATTGAAATGAAATGTTTATTGGTAGAACGACGCAATTTGTGTGAAATCCCCTTAGAAAAACCTGTTGGCTCAACAGTTAGCATTGATGAAGTTCCTCTTTCTCAGTCATCCCCATGAACATTACTCTACACGCGCCATCATACGTTTCAAGCCGCAACTATTTGGGTTTATAATCTGACAGGTAAGGTTTATCCGTGTTTCAATAGTACAAACTTAGAAAGTTTATTTAGGGATAAGAAATTTTTTCGAAATATTATTTTGTAATATAATGTCAAATAATAATTTGTAAGGAATGTAGATTATTTTTAGGTTAGGTACATTTTAATGAGAATATATATTGTTTTTATGAATGTAATGAATGAAAGCAGTTTGCTAAAACATATTGTAGTGTTGTAATAAGACTATTGAATATTAACTTACCGTAAAGATATATAATGTGAGATTCAAAAATATTTATAAATTCCATATCATATTAAAGAGTACTATGCAAGATTTAAGAAGAAAAATAGAATTTTCTTAAGTTTTGAGAATAAAAATGCTGATTCAGCGTGAACCAGTTTTATTTTTTAAAAACTAAGTAAAAAAGAAATTCTGAAAGAATTAAGAATAGCAGATAAGATGAAATATAGATAAATATTCTAGGGGAAAATCGGCACAATATTTTCACACATCACAGATTAAGCTCTTTCGTATTAAAAATCGCTGTTTTAAATTGAGATTCAAAATATATAAAATAAATTTAAATTGTTTTATAATGAGATACAAAATAGAGAAAGTAAATTTAAATTGTTTTATAATGAGATACAAAATAGAGAAAGTAAATTTAAATTGTTTTAAACTGAGATTCAAAATTAAAAAAAGTAAATACAATTTGTATTGTTATGGAGAAAAGTCGGAAATTGCAATCATATAATTTTTACAGATAGTCTTATATATTATATTTAAATTAGATTCGCCAGAAAAGGAAAATATTTCATTCAATATTGGATCCCATTTGCCAAGAAAATTATTCAAAATAGAATTAGTAAAATAACCAAGGAAAATCCATGCTTCAGAATATATATTTTTACTTTGTAATATTCTATATAATTAGTCATAATTATAATAAATTTAGAAATACTTGCAGATTTTAAACGAGGTTTTCCTCTATATAAGATTATGGTGAAAGAACGAAAAATTCCTGTCCCATTCGTTAGCAGTTTAAGCAGAGTCATTTGCTAGTTCGTTACCTGGGATTTCAGCATGAGCTTTGATGCGTGATAAACTGTCAGAA